>JAJMFE010000106.1:0-16135 GCA_030574555.1 Tortispora phaffii
CAAGTCCACCTATATGCGGTTTCAGGTCCTATATGCAGTGGTTATATAAGGATTGGAATATAAGCATACACCTAGCTTCTTCCTTAACTTCAGAAAGGAAGAGCAAAGAAACAAGGTAAGTAGAAGAAGTGTAACAACGGTCTGGCACCCTGTCAGACTTTTAGATGCTTTCAAGTGTCTGAGATAATCCAGCACATCAAGGCGATTCTATTTTATGAAGCAAGAACACAGTTAGTGCATGCAAGAGCACTCAAGAGCATACAAGTGCACGACATGATTACGCAAGAACAACTTGAGAGACTGACCACCTCTCTAATTTCTATCATTGTCTCCAATAATTTTGTCGAGACTATTTATGACTGACGGCTGCAATTTATATACGCCTGCCACTGTCTAAGTTTGAGCCAGCTTAGTTCAGTACTGCCGTAGTTCCTCTGCGTCTTTTTTTTCTTTTGTCTGTGTGCTTTGCGTCGTTCTTGATAATCTTTTCGTTCTAATTTGCTGTTTCTTTGCCAAATTCAAGATGAGCCAAGTATATGCGAACAAAGTTGTTTGTTGCATGCTTACTAGTCGAATGTCGGCTAACACAGAAAATTGGAACTGGTCGCGCGAGGCGTAGCCCCGACCAGTTCATTTGTAGAATTGTAGTTGTAGTTGTAAACAAATATTCATTCACGTTAGAAAAATAACATGCATAATATTATACTAAAGCAGTGCAGAGTAGAGTATAGTAAAACAAACAAATTCAGTTTATAGCATAAGTCAACCTCAAAATCACTATTAAACCTAGGACCTAGGACAGGGGCTGCGGCGGTGATCTGCATCGGAAGGTCCCTCCCTGTTTATATGGTAGAATGGCTAGCCCTAACCCTATATGTAATCTGGGGAAAATCAAAGGGTTCGCGGGAAAGCTTCTTCTTCCTTTTCGTCAACCACTCCAGTCCGCACCAGAAACTACCCCAAATGTCTACCACTGTAGAAGACATTTCATTTTACTCTGTCGCCACAGACAGCGAAGAAAAGTACAATTCATTGGTGGCGTTCTACAAAGCGCTGGGGTTCCAAGTTTCCCAGGAATTGGACATCTCCCACCCCCACCTTCATCGGACATGGGAAAACAGTGCTAATTCCATCCGCGAGGCGTGGATGTTGGCGATTTCCGGTGATTACTCTGCCAGTGTCAAGATCCGCTTGTCTTCCACGCCTGTGCCGCCGATTGTCCAGCCCGAGTCCGCCGATTGGCGTTCCGTGGTGCCTTGTGTGGTTTTGCGGGTCGCCGATCTCTCCATTATCCATCAAACCCTCAAGCAGCAAGGGTATGAAATTCAGGGCTTCCCGACCGAGGAGGCTCCGATCGAATTGTATACTCGCGATCCGCTGGGCAACGTTGTGGGCTTCACTGGCCACTCCAACGCAGTGTCCACAGCCAAGATCCTGGTCCATCCCCCGATGAATGATGCCGATGTCTTCGCCGACGACGACGCTTTGTCTGTTGACCCACAGTCTGGTTTGACATCCCGGGCCTCGGCGGTCTCATTGTCAACGCGGAAGAAGATCGGCATCATGACCTCCGGTGGTGACTCTCCCGGAATGTCTGCTGCCGTCCGAGCAGTAGTCCGCACCGCTATATTCCGCGGTTGTGATGCCTACGCCATCTACGACGGTTACGACGGTCTGGTTCGCGGCGGCAACTATATCAAACGTATGCACTGGCAGGATGTCCGGGGCTGGTTGTCGGAAGGCGGGACCCTGATCGGCACGGCCCGCTCGGCGGAGTTCCGCACTCGCGAGGGCCGCCTCAAGGCCGCCAAGAATCTGGTCGATAATGGCATAGATGCACTAATCATTTGTGGAGGTGACGGTTCTTTAACTGGTGCAGACTTGTTTCGCGCCGAGTGGCCGGATCTGCTGCAGGAACTGGTGAAGTCCCGGGCGGTGGAGCCCCAGGCAATCGAGGGCAAGGAGCATCTGACAATCGCCGGCCTGGTAGGCTCAATTGACAACGACATGGCCGAAACCAACGCCACCATCGGGGCCTACTCTTCTCTTACGCGTATCTGTGAAATGGTCGACTATATCGATTCCACCGCAGAGTCCCATGCCCGGGCGTTTGTGGTCGAGGTCATGGGCCGGCACTGTGGATGGTTGGCACTTATGTCCGGAATCGCCACTAATGCTGACTACATCTTCATCCCTGAACAGCCCGCTGCACATGATAACTGGTATAAGGATATGAGCGACACCATCGTGCGCCATAGATCCAAGGGCAAGCGCCGGTCGGTGGTCATTGTCGCCGAAGGCGCCATTGATGATCAGCTCCAGCCCATCACCGCCATGATGGTGAAAGATGTGTTATCGAACGATCTTAAGCTGGACTGCCGCATTACGACCCTGGGCCATGTGCAACGCGGTGGGCCTCCTTGTGCCTATGATCGCATGTTGGCCACTTTACAAGGGTATGATGCCGTGGACGCTGTTTTAACTTCTACTCCCGATACCCCTTCACCCATGATAACTATTCGCGAAAACAAAATCTCCCGCACACCCCTGGTTCATGCCGTGGAGCTTACCAAGTCTGTGTCTACGGCTATTGCTAACAAAGACTTTGATAAGGCATGTTCGCTGCGTGACACTGAGTTTCATGAGTACTATGATATTTTCAAGACCATCTCTTTTGTTGACAACCCCCAGAACAAATTGCCCGAAGACCAGAGACTTAATATAGCCATTATTAATATCGGCGCCCCCGCTGGCGGTATGAATGCAGCTACCAGGGCTGCTGCGTCGTATTGTTTTTCCCGCGGTCATAAACCTTATGCTATCTATAATGGCTTTACTGGACTGGTGCGACATGATTCGGTAAAGGAATTACATTGGCTAGATATGGATAAATGGGCAACTAAGGGCGGTTCGGAGATAGGTACCAATCGAAACACCCCCGATGTGGATATGGGAATGGTAGCTTACTATTTTCAAAAGTACAAATTCGATGGGCTCATGATAGTGGGAGGATTTGAAGCGTTTACATCGTTAAATCAGCTATATGAAGCGCGTGAACTATATCCGTCGTTCCGGATTCCGATGGTGTGTCTTCCGGCGACGATTTCAAATAATGTGCCCGGCTCCGAATACTCGATTGGAAGCGATACTTGTTTGAACTCGCTAGTGGAGTACTGTGATGTGATTAAACAGTCGGCTTCAGCAACCAGACGCCGAGTGTTTGTGGTGGATGTACAAGGAGGCCATTCTGGGTACGTTGCGTCTTATGCGGGACTAGTTACCGGGGCAGTATGCGTATACACGCCAGAAGAAGGAATTACTCTTCAAGGACTAGCCGATGATATCGCAGCTTTAAAAGAGAGCTATTTGCATGACCGGGGAGAGAACCGAGCTGGAAAACTGATAATTCGCAACGAACAAGCGTCTGAATTATTCTCGGCAGAGTTTATTGCGGCCGCTATTAAGTTGGAAGCCAAGGGCAAATTTGAGGCACGCACAGCGCAACCGGGACATGTCCAGCAGGGTGGTATGCCATCGCCGATCGACCGGATCCGGGCGACTGGACTAGCCGTTCGGTGCGTCAAATTTTTGGAAAGCATGTATGATAAGCCCGAGGTGGTTGCTAAGAACCCGGAGACATGTGCAGTGCTGGGAATCAAAGGATCGAAGCAGGTATTCACCTCTGTTCATAAACTGTATGAGTTTGACACGGAACTGAAATGGCGGAGACCATTATCTCGACATTGGTATCGGATGAAAGGAATTGGGGAGATGTTGTCGAGTCAGCCAGGGGCTGAATAGCACTGACTATTCAGAAAGAATAGACAGGATAGAAAGATAGACTGAAATATGACTATACTCTAAATACAATCATGGGTCTAAGCCCAGAAGAGTCGGGGAGCGAACAGGTTCAGATTCTGAAGTAGATTTTCTTCGCTTAAATTGTCGTAACTCTGCCAGGTGATCGCCGTCTACCACATATTTCTCGAGCTGCAAAGGTTGGAAATCGGTCTTCAGCTCGCGGGATTTCTTAGCTTTAGGCACCGGGGCCTTCTCGTTTTCTTGGATGTAGAACCGGCGCAGTAGCATGATAGCCTCTTCTCTATATAAACCCGGGTACACCTTGAACGGTTTCAAGGTAGATGGATCGCTGTTCACAGGCAAGACGCTTCCACACCCGCCAAACCGATCGTTGGCACAACCGAAATAGACTGATTTGATCTGTAACTGACGTAGAGCAGAAGCACACATAACGCAAGGTTCCACAGTGACATATAAGTCCACACGGGAGAAAATGGAGGGATCATGAGTCTCGAGGATCTTCTCGATCCCAAGAAACTCGGCGTGCCTGATTCCACACAAGGACCGATTAGTATCGTTCATACCAGTAGCCAAGATTTCTCCGTCCATAGCAAAGACACAGCCAACAGGAACTTCGTCTCGTTTTAAAGCCTCTTCTGCTAAAGAGACCGCCAACGCCATGAGTTTTTCATGGTCCACCATATTGTATGTCATGTACAAAAAGGAAAAGGAAAATTACTGGGGGGTTAGGGGAAAACCCAACCTTCCCGGGGGAGGGAAAGCGTTTGAGCCGCAACAAAAGAGAACTCAAAGCTAAGAATTGATTATAATATAAAAAGAGATTCTCTCTGCTCATTGCGGGTTGAGTGTGATTTATATACGTAGAACATAAGGCAGTGTGGACATCTTATCAGCGTGAAATTTGTATACAAATTACTCTATATCAGCAAATTGTTCAGCTCGCCGGTAATGGAACCATTAACTCAAACCACCCGGCCTCTGCAGGACTCGGTGATCACTGTCCGCTTAATCAAGTCATTCGAGTACCGGACGACGAAAAATCTCATATTCCACGATATTGATCTGACCAGCGAAACACCCGAGTCATTGTTGGCTCGAGTGAAAGAAACAGTGAAGACTACTGCGGGATATAAAGCCTATGTATCCTGTGTAGACACCTTTGATACTTTAAAAATGTATACCCGAGCCCATGGTGCCAAGACATCTAATCTGATTATCAATTTAGAAGACGACGAATCCTTGATTCTGCATGGACCAAAGACTCTGGCTGAATTGGGCGTAGAAAACGAAACTGAGCTCTCGGCGTTTAATTTGCAATTATACTTGGCTTATAAGGCCAATCCTGTAGATAAATGGTGATCGATTTCGAGCTAGATATGGGTCTTATTTTAGCGTTTCTATCACATTTGTTTTCTCTTCTTTTCTTCAATTATTTCTTTGTTATCTATTTTTTTTTTTTTTCTCTCTGGTTTTTACCCTTTATAATTCTTTTACCCCACAGTGTCTCAGCCCCACTGGTTGGTATAAACCCTTCTAAATAATCTGCTCATTGTACAACTATCCCCGCGTATCTGGGAGAAACTTTACTAATTTCGTCTTTTAGTGTCATCCAAATCCTTTGATCTTTCCCTTTGTTTTTTTCTTTCTTTTTTCTGTCTCTTTTTTATCGTTGTTTCTTTATCCATAATACCTTAGAGACTAGATTCATTGTTGGATCACAAAGAGTGAATCGGCTTCTTGTTTGCAGTGTCTCTATCGCCTAATGCCTACCATGCTTCGGCGAGCCTATTCACGACTCAGCGTTGCAGAGAGAGATGTTAATATAAAGGCATTTATATCTACAGTAGATCACGATAGTGTTTTAGAATCGATCCAGACGTCTCGTGGTGCCTTGGCTGGCCTTACGGCCGGCATAAAAGATAACATTTGTGCGGCCGGGGCACCTACTACTTGTGCTAGCGAAATGCTGCGTGATTACTACTCGCCTTATGAGGCCACCTGTGTGCAGATCTTGCGTGCTGCTGGGGCAGTGATAGTAGGGAAAACCAATTTGGATGAATTTGGCATGGGGTCCAACAATTTCAATACTGTCTATGGAATTCCTCGCAATCCTCGCTATTTTGAGTCGGACTCAGATCACGACCACTCTACGGGCGGCTCTTCTGGCGGTAGTGCGGCGGCTGTGGCTGCTGGGCTGTGCGACTTCTCGCTGGGCACCGATACCGGCGGTTCGGTTCGTTTGCCGGCGGCCTATTGTGGAGTAGTTGGCTATAAACCAACATACGGATTGATCTCCCGCCGTGGTGTCATAGCATACGCTCAAAGCTTGGACACCGTTGGTATTATGGCCCAGACTATCCCTGTGGTGCGATCCGTGTTCAACGAACTCAGTACATATGATCCTTTAGATCCTACTTCTCTACCACAATCCTTTCGAGACACTGTTCTGACTTCTTCTAAACCCAATGGCTCTCTTCGGATCGGTCTTCCTTTAGAGACTAACTTGGAGGATCTGAGACCAGATGTTCGACAGATTTGGCTTCAAATCATTCTGGAACTACAGAAACAAGGGCATGAAATTTATGAAGTCTCTGTGCCCACTATACCCCATGCCCTGTCTGTATATTACTGTATTTCTACCGCCGAATGCTCCTCTAATCTAGCTCGATTCGACGGCATCAGATATGGACGACGTGACTTATCTGAACCTGATGTGGCTGCTGTTTCGCTTTCAACGGACAAATCGCATGCCGACCCCGATGCAGACTTATGGTACGCAGCCACTCGCTCTTCTGGGTTTGGACCGGAAGTAAAACGCCGCATCATGCTCGGCACATACAGCTTATCCGCTGGCAAATATGACAACCATTTTGGCAAGGCTCTTAAAGTACGCTATAAATTACAACAGGATTTCGACAGTGTTTTCCGATTCCCAAATTATCTACATGGACCTTCCACTACTGCTTCTCCAGATGGCATGGATATTCTTATCAATCCCACTACTATTACCCCGGCTCCAAGAGTAGTCGATGTAATTAATGCCTCCTCCCCGGTAGATGCCTATGTCAATGATGTGCTTACTGTCGCTTCTAATTTAGCTGGACTGCCTGCGATTTCTATTCCCGCCAATCCTAAAGGTCTATCACCCATTGGAATTCATATCCAGGGACAAATTGGCGCTGATGAAACTGTTTTGGCTGCTGCCGAAACTGTTTCCTCGATAATTAATGATTTAGATCTCTAACCGATTATAGATTAATAATGATAGCATCTTATACAGCTCAACAGTATTACATAAAGAGTAAATCAAAAAGCATACATAAACAGCAAAAATATTACAAATCTTGCAAAAAGAAAATGAAAAGATTGCAGCACCTACGATTCCACTGTGGTCTCCCACCAGAGTACTAAGCAGGCTCGCAGCAGCTTAACTACAGTTGATCGGACGGGGAACGGTGTTTTCTGCTGGATATGGCCGCAACCGACAGTAGATGTTCCAGTAAGATTATATAGTCAAATCTTAATAACTAAGAATACTACTTTATCTGTTCATTTGTCACAAAGCAGTCAGTTATTGAGTTGTATTTATTAATTTAAAAAAGACTTCAGTGTTTAACTGGTGCAGTCATTTAATCGCTAGTCAAAAAATATTGCAAATTATGCAAAAAAAAAAAAAAGAAAGATTGCAGCACCTACGATTCCACTGTGGTCTCCCACCAGAGTACTAAGCAGGCTCGCAGCAGCTTAACTACAGTTGATCGGACGGGGAACGGTGTTTTCTGCTGGATATGGCCGCAACCGATAGAAAGTTTTTCCGTGATATTATATAATACGGTGAATTTACTTAGTTAACAATAGAATGGTAAAGTAGTACTTACTAAAAAGTTGACAATTATAGTTATAAAAAACACATTTAGTATCATAAATAATTAATTATAAGTGCAGACATCATATCGAGATTTACGGTGTCTGCACTGTGTGAATATCGCCTTAGAGTTTTCAGAAACCCTTCGCTAGCGGAAGAAGCGCATCTTAATAAAACTACGACCGCTAACCAATTGCAAGAGTAGAGATATCTGGACAATGAGCTTTTCAAATTACTGATTTGACGAACTCGAAATCGAAGTAACTCTTTAAATTGGACTTACTTAGCTTATTGGAGATTTGTTGACACTTAGACGGCCTTGTCAAGAGGGGCATAAAAGAATGTTATTTCCTAATTAATTAATCCGATCTCAATATAAAGTTATCCATCGTGTTGAAAGATATTTGCAATAGCAACTATGAATTAATGGACTACATGATCTTTTTAGTTTTTTTTTTCTTCTATTTATTATTATTTTCCTTTAACGTCTAATTACACTAAATGCATAAAGAGGTATTAGCAACAATCCTCCTCTTGCTTGTTGTTCTACAACAGTTAGCCTCAAACAATAGTTGGTATGTAGGAACTACCAATCACCATCAATTCAGTTTCACCTTGTGGCACGGGGGCATTTACAGAAAAATATCATACCAGAAACTAATCAGCCTCATTTTGTTGAAGAATGCACAGAATACTAATAATGCAAAGTTTTTAGACGACTAATATAAATTTGTTTACGCCTATTTTAAATGATTTATTATGAACAATCATTTGATATTGTAATCGGACGGAATCTTGTATTCAATGTTCAATGATAAACGTCATTAGCATCAAAGTGTTTAGGATAATCCCCCTTTTTAATTGCACTACCAAGTTGCGATACATTCCAAAGCTTGCTTAACAAACTTTATTCAGCTTCAGTTTTTGAGCATTTCGACTATAAAACCAGAGAGGGGTTCTTAACAGTTCTTGTCTGATACTGCCCATATGTCTGTCAATCTCTTTTCAGGGCTCTTGTTCGGTTTAGCTGTAAGCGCCGACTTCTTAGGGATACTTTCCATAACCACTAACGATGGAGAGCATCATAACCTGGCTTTTGCTCAAAATGGTTCTGCTGAATATTTCAAGGTAGCCGATCCTACTGAAGAGCCATATAAGCTTCTGTTCATCGAAACAGAAGATGACGGAATATGGGAAGCGCAATGTGAAAACGAAGAGTATCTTACTCTCCCACTGACCATGCTTACACCTGTTCCTTTTGACTCAGCTATGGTATCTTCTTTTCCGTTATCTTGTTCTTACGAGCCAACACATCGGGTGGAATGGACACGAAATGAGCAGGGACAGCTCGTGCCAGGCATTACAGAGCTTTTAAATGTAGTAGTTGTAAAAGATTCATCCAGCGAGGACCGCTCTATTTTCAATATCGTCGCCAATGATGTCGATGTAGATGAACCATTCTACACTTCGCCTACCCCTTGTTCTGTAAATCCGGTAGAAATTCCACCCCCAGGCCCGACATCATCTAGTACTACTTCCTCTGAGACTGCCACTGGTTCTACTTCCACTGACACTGCTACTGGCACTACTTCCACTGACACTGCTACTGGTACTACTTCCACTGACACTGCTACTGGCACTACCTCTACTGACACTGCCACTGGTACTACTTCCACTGACACTGCTACTGGCACTACATCTACTGATACTATTAGTTCTACATCCATTGAGTCGACTTCAACTCCTTCAACCGAGTCAAAGACCTCTACTACTGCCACTCTTACCAGCTCATCGTCGTCTACTCCCGTACCTACCTCGCTTGAAATAACCTTAGAGATCCGTCAGAACTCTACCACTCTTGGCTATCTCGATCCTGCGGACACTTTGGTGGGTCCTACCGAGTCTTCTTGGCTCTATAGAGATTCTCCTTCTCGCATCTATGGTGATATTGGTGTTTTGGGAGTCTTGGGTGATACGCTTGTCCAGCAGCCTTATGTCGGCAACGAGAAACGTCAACAGTTTGTTCCTATCTCGTCTCCTGTGACTCCTAACCAGCCGATTTCATTCAACGGCCAACAAAATGTCTTCTTGTGTGGACGTGAACTGCGTATGGTCGGAGAACCTGGTTGTCTCGAAGTTTCAGTCGACCCTGTTCCTTCTGAGCATACTTCGTCTACTACCACTACCGGAACTAGAACTTCTACTTCTGGTTCTACTAGCCAGTCTGGCACTGATATCACTACTTCTGGTTCTGCCACTTCTACTAAAGGCTCCACCGATGTTGTTACTACCACCAAGACTGCAACTGCTACCGACACCGATTGCACAACCGGTTGCGTTCCTACTGCTACCAAGACTATTACTTGCTGCAAGTACGAGACTTGTACTCCATTCGTTTGCCCATGCACTACTATACCCAAAGATTACACCACTACTATCATTATTGGACCCAAGACTATCATTGATGTATGTCCTGAGACCATGACTGTTCCGTATACCAAATATACTGAGACTGCCACAATTACTGGAAGTGTCCGTCCTGCGAGCAATGTTACTTCTACTGGAGCTGTATACCCCACCCATGTTGTGCCCAGTTCTGGCTACAAGCTCCCTGTTTCTTGGGCTTTATTCGCCATGTGTTTCTTTATGTTGTAAGAGACCATTCCAATCTATCATAAAATATATTCTGTGTGATTTTTAATCTGTTTGTAGTCTAGCTGATATATCTCACGTTAGTTTTTTTCTCAACAACATCAACCTCACTGTAACACAGAACAGTTACCATGATTTGCAAAAAGGTATTGAGTCAAGGAAAAGTTTTAAATTCCAAAAGCAGTATAGGATTATTTAACGTCATATTTATATATATCAGCCGAAGTATCTAACAACAATTAGTCCAGGATTCAAGTTATCTTGAAGTTAGGAAAAGATTGCTTATAAGAGTCGGTATTTTTTCTTATTAAAATAAATAGCTACAGTCTAGATTGCGAAAATCTGCAGAGAGTGTGTCTTTTCTAACTTATTTGAAGAATAAATCTGTTAAACTGGAGTTATTCGAATCGAAATTGCAAACCCAGTTTAACTCAGGAATCGTAAGGCTTAACCTGTTTAACGTTTGTGTTTGACTAATCACAGCACTTCTACTAAAGCTATTACTAGATATACTTTGTGTAATTACTTCTTTGGGCTTAGAGTTATCTCAAAAGTATATTTTTGAGCTTATTTTCCCACTATTTCTTCATTTTCTGCTTTACAATGGCCAGATATATACTTAATTAATATTCGTTTATTTTTTTATAATTTACGCGATTTTTTTCGAATTATTTTTACTATGGATAACCGTTTGGTTTAGCTGCTAGGTGGAAAAATTTATAAGGTTTCAGTTATTTTATTAACTTTTAACGTTTAAATTCTAAAAATATCGACCAATAGCATGAGGGCATCGAAAAATTTTAGGCCGTTTTTTCAAAAACGGCTTTTTAGCTTAAAATAATCATACCAATAGAATCTTTGGCATTTTTCTTATACAAAAATGCATACTAAATAAAGATTGATTCACAGGTGCGGCTAGTATAAGCAAAAATACCCGAAAAATACGGTAAAAAAGGGTGTTTTGCGGACAGTTGAAATAAGGTTTTTAACGTTATTTTGGCATATTCGAGCTTAAATTCAATTAAACTATAAGCTTTAGAGCTTATTTGATCGAGAGTTCAAGGCCTTTCATGGCTCCTGTTCACCGAAGTATTGGTATTAGTAGTAGTATTAAACGGCTATTGTTTAATGGCATTTTTCACATACGTGTTCAGCAACGTTGACATCAAAATCCTTGAACACAGTATTTTATCAGAGTCATATACTTATTTGTACTTCTGACATGGTTCGAGAAGCAATGTTCAGATTTCAGGAAACTGCGCGCCAGAAGGAAAAAGATTAGAAGTCTCTTTCCGTAACCGCTCGGCCATACTAGAAAAAAAAGTTATCGTTAAATTCTCTAAGTTTCTCCAAATAGCAGTCTGAATTAACGAATGAATTGAGATAACTCTTGCAGAAGTATTTCTGATGACCATGGTGGTAGTACAGAACCTTCTTCATGACACAGGTGGTATTCTTTTCTTTGGTAGATTATACATAATATAGGGACACACTTTATATATGTTATATATGGCTATCTCACCGATAAATTAAATAACTTATTTGCATAAGTCTCTATCGGTAATTAGTGTATTGGTAAGATATACATATCTATTACAGATAGGTAATCAAGGTTGTATATACGATGTATAATCTACTATGTTCAATATCGTAGCAAGCCTTTTCAGACTAGCTGGATGCTCAATCCTCAGACACTTAGTATTTAGGAGATTCTCAGGAACGTAATACGTCCTTTTAGATTTATTTGTAGAGTCCTCAGACTGCTCTAACACATCAAACGGGCTTTCCCAAACTATTCGCTATCTTTCCCTTGAGGCTCTCCGTCTTATATATTCTTACAGAGTTATTACCTGGCTTAACTAAGTTACTTGAGTTAAACTGAACTTGGGTATCCCGATGGGATAGGCCTCAGTTCAACAAGATCTCATTTCAATTAAGGGTTTCTGGGCAAACCTCCAAAGAGCTCAGCATTAACTATCAATGTGTATATTAATCAAATCAAATAGAATATATGTATTAATATAAATATCATTGCCAACAGTTCAGTAGCTGTCTTGTCTAGATTAAGTTTAGTAAACTTAACGGCACTCTGATCGAACTCTAGACCGACGCCTAAATTTATCATTATCACCATAAGCTTTTGCTATGACAGTCAGTTGATGATTTGAGCGCTCTGATCAGCGAACCTTACACGGTCCTTATAGACTTTGAAGCGAGTCGCTGACGACTATAGCTGTTTAATCTCTATGTACCTCTTCAACTGGAAAGTTGTGCTGTACATTATAGTTATACGATACTAAAGTTCCATATTTTGGCAAGCCTTGAATCGTAATTCTTGTGATGATAAGTTATGCACGAAAATACAGTAATCATCATAATATCCGCTTTTGAATAATTTCCTTTTTCTTTTTCTTTTTTTTTAAAGGGAGCCAAAACAAGGACCACTTGCATTAATCTAATAGACATATCTGCTTGTTATGACCTCCCTCAAGATAATTATTTAAGGCCTTCTGGAAGGCAGCAAACTTCTCTTCGGAACTCATGGAGTCTGTCCATTTGAAAGGCTCGTGAGGAACATCTTTTAACTTCCCGTCGGCGTACAGCTTCATAATCTCTGCAACAGTTCTGGCTTTCTCCTCGGGATATTTGTTAGACCAGGTCGTGACCCATTCTCCATGACAATGAATATCCTTAAAGATAAATAAGCTAGCCGGTAAAGACACCGGTTGTTTGGCCATAGCACCGTAGGTGACTAAATGACCTCCATTGGAGAGCTGTCGGGCGATATTTGTGGTGGATTTTCCTCCAACACAATTCAGAGCCAGCTTCACGGGTGCGCCAGAGGTAATTTTCTTCAATGTATCTTTGAACTCGCGACTAGAAATCTCATCTTCGGTGACCACGGCCGTGGCTCCCAACTCCTCCAGATCGGCTTTGAGTTGGTCGTAATTAGGACGATTACGAACGACATTGATGGACTTATAACCCCAAAGTTTGCCGAGTTGAATAGCAGCGCGTCCAACTCCAGAGTTAGCTGCATTCTGGATAAAGAAGTCTCCCGGTTGCATGTCAGCAAAGTCCTTTAACATGCGATAAGCAGTGCAGGGATTCACACTAACGGTAGCTGCCTGGACTCTGGTTTGGCCTTCTTGAGGGACTTTGGTGAGATGTTCAGTCTGGCATTGTGCAAACGTTCGCCAGGTTCCAAAACTAACGTTACGCATGATAGCCCAGTCTCCAGGTTTAAAAGCATCCACACTGTCGCCGACCTCCACCACCTCACATAAACCTTCGTTGCCTCCAATAGCCAAAGGTTCCGGGCCATACTTGTCGGAAAACACCGGTTTAGAAGGATAAACTCCTTCGATTTGGTTCACATCGGCTGGATTAATAGGCCAAGCCAGGAATTTTACTATGATGTCATTTGGATTTCCCTGTGGAGTAGTTTCGATCTGATACCGATGAAGGTTCAGAGTTTGCAACGGGTTGCCGTAGTCTTTGAATGCAATTGCCTCGGAGACTCCTGAGAAATGTCTCAGACAATTGGGTTTATTAAAACCTTTGAAAAACATGTTGAGTATATTAAGTAACTCGAAAGAAGGGAATATGTTGGAGATCGGGGAGGGAAAAGATATATATATATAGGGTTAGGTTTTATCTGTTTCCTGTCTTTAGGGCCAACGGATCTAGCCATGGTCAGGTAGATAAATAGCATCCAGAGAAATATATTAACACAGAGAAGAACGTAGAGAATTGTTAACGTTAGCCTTCTGAGATTGCTAAAAATACTACTAAAACACTCTTTAGTGCTAGAAGTTGCTAAATAGATGGTTATAGTAGCTGTATTTCAGTTCTTTTTCTTAACTGCATCCAGCTTCGGAAAAACAGTATAGTGTTTCACGGTAATTCCTGGTCAATATCTGCCAGAAATAGTTCATAATTTCTCAAAGCATACATTCTTACTCGAGAAAATAGAGTGTTTAATAGCCTCTCCAGAAATGATTTTCCTACATTGAACACATCCATCTGACGGATATCAATATTGTAGTTCTTTCTGCAGTATTTCTCTCGGATTAGTACATCCAAGACAGTACAACTAATCTGATTGTCAGCTGCATCATTGTAATCTCCAGGAATACGAAATCCGTTAAGGGGGCCAGTTGATACAGACAATCGGAAACGGATGACGGCAGTTCTTCTCTTAATCATATCATAATATATATATATCACGTGATCTACCATGTCTTATCTTAGTTTTATCCCTCTCCCAAGACCAAGCTTCCCCCCATCTTTTTTGCCAGCCTTTTACGGGTTTCGTTATTATTTGCAACACATCGTTTTACGTCATGTCAGGGTTGGAAAAATCGCTTTTCCAGCTGAAATTCACTGCTAAGCAACTGAAAAGCCAAGCCAACCGAGCCTCGCGCGAAATCGAGACCGAAAAGAAGAAAGTGAAAAAAGCGATCCAGCAGGGTAACCCCGATATCGCCCGGGTTTATGCTGAGAACGCCATTCGAAAGCAAAGTGAGCAGCTCAACTTGTTGCGACTGGCTTCACGAGTAGAATCGGTAGCTTCGCGAGTTCAGACTGCTGTAACTATGCGTAATGTCACTGGTAACATGGCCATGGTTGTGAAATCCATGGATCGGGCCATGGAAACCATGAATCTGGAGAAGATGTCTTTGGTGATGGATAAATTCGAAACCCAGTTTGAGGATCTCGATGTCACTACTTCCTACTACGAGGGTGTCGCTAACAATGCCTCCGCCGTGTCGGCTCCCCAGGATCAAGTCGATCTTCTTATGCAAGGCGTCGCTGACGAAGCTGGCTTGGAGCTGCAACAAAACTTGGAAAACACTCCAGCAGCCAAGATCTCCGCTCCTACCGAAGTTGAGGAGGATAGTCTTGGTGAACGCTTACGAGCCCTGCGGTCTTGATCTGTATATACCACTGTGCTCTCCTTGCGGGTTTTTCTAATGGTTATAATTTTTGTTGCCGCGTTACTGTTTCACTATCACTGCGCCTTTTCATGCATATTTAACACTCTCTACTAGGGTTTGCTTATTGAAGCAAGATCATACTTATCGGTATTGCATTCATTCTTATTGATACTACTTACTAAGAAATATTTTCTACAATTCTACCATTTTACAATTCTACAAATGAACTGGTCGGGGCTACGCCTCGCGCGACCAGTTCCAATTTTCTGTGTTAGCCGACATTCGACTAGTAAGCATGTAACAAACAACTTTGTTCGCATATACTTGGCTCATCTTGAATTTGGCAAAGAGACAGCAAATTAGAACGAAAAGATTATCAAGAACGACGCAAAGCACACAGACAAAAGAAAAAAAAGACGCAGAGGAACTACGGCAGTACTGATCTAAGCTGGCTCAAACTTAGACAGTGGCAGGCGTATATAAATTGCAGCCGTCAGTCATAAATAGTCTCGACAAAATTATTGGAGACAATGATAGAAATTAGAGAGGTGGTTAGTCTCTCAAGTTGTTCTTGCGTAATCATGTCGTGCACTTGTATGCTCTTGAATATTCTTGCATGCACCAACTGTGCTCTTGCTTCATAAAATAGAACCGCCTTGATGTGCTGGATTATCTCAGACACTTGAAAGCATCTAAAAGTCTGACAGGGTGCCAGACCGTTGTTACACTTCTTCTACTTACCTTGTTTCTTTGCTCTTCCTTTCTGAAGTTAAGGAAGAAGCTAGGTGTATGCTTATATTCCAATCCTTATATAACCACTGCATATAGGACCTGAAACCGCATATAGGTGGACTTG
>JAJMFE010000107.1:0-15544 GCA_030574555.1 Tortispora phaffii
GAAGTGGGGCAGCATTGATCCCTATATTCCATCGTTCTCATGAACAGAAGAGTGATAGAGGCTCTTCAGATCTAATCAGGAAGTTCATGAGTCATGGACATACTAATGGATTGGTCTTGAGCCCATATCTGGTACCTAATTTCCAACGTGAAAGCATTTCCACCTGGAAAGTCGAAGAGCAGCAAAATTTCTCTGTCTCGACATTATACCCCGTGTTTCCTGGCCTGCCAAAATCTGCGACACAAATCGTTAGGCATAACCGTGCTGATGAGCCTCTAGCGCTTGCAGTCCAGGGAAATGTTGAAAGTCATCGGAGAGATTATCCTGGGTTGCTGAAGGCTATAGAAGAGGTAGCTGAAGAAGTACCATTACATTTGGACGTTGTAGGTTTTGGCAAAGGTTTGAAAATCTCTGAGAAAATCCAGAAACATATAACGCTGCTCTTCGATCTATCTTATCCAGACTTTTACCAAACATTAAGGGAGGATGAGGTGCTCTTACCGATCTTTGCGACCGATGCCTATCTGAAAGATAGGGCATCCAGTTCAATTCCAGCATCGGTGATTGTAGGGACTCCACTAGTCACTGATGATAGCATTCTTTCTGCTTATACATATATTACAAAGGAGAACTCTTGGTATGTAGGAAATGCTTCTAAACCTGAAATGCTTCGAATGTTAAAGCATATGGTGAACCAAGACGAACTTGTTAAACGCCGACTGGTTCTGGCAGAAACTCTTAAAGAACTCACAGCTAAAAACGTGGAGCTATTCACTAGGATTTTAATTAAACATAATAACAAGTCGAAGTTTCCTAGTGGTTTTTGGTATCCTGTCAGTTGGAAATCTTTAACTCAGCAATGGTTCTAATTAAAGCAAAGGGTGAATAATGTTGGGTAGTAATGTTGGGCAGAGGGGCAATTGAAAGGTGTCGATAATATCCTACTTAGCAACTGAATTGAAGCCGCGCTGATAGTTTTTCTGACTCGATTGAAGTCGCACATTCGTGCCCTCAATTTATTATGGTATATAGTGGAGAATAATAGGGCTGATGTATTGCATACAACCTACCATGTACCTGTGGTTGTATTGTGAGAATCAGCCAGCCGGTGTGTATTGTATAATGTATAAATTGTTAAAGTTTTTGTCTACTGCTATTGGGTAATAACAGAGCTTAACCTATTATGAAGTCATGTGTAGGAAGTCCTTAGATAAATCCCACAGGGAAGTCGATACAGACTTATACATATAAGTCTCTATCTATAATTTAGTGTATTGGTAAGATAGCCATATCTATTATAGATAGGTAATCAAGTATGTACATATTGAATGTATCGTCTACTATGTTCAAATATCGTAGTTTAACAAGCCTCTTCGGAATAGCTGGATGGAATTAGCTACGTCCTCCGACACTTGGGGTTTAGAAGGTTCTCAGGAACATGATACATCCTCCTAGGTTTACTCAATCCAGTGTCAGACACACTTACTGATAACTCCTCCCACTATTTACGGTCTATAATCAATTACTGGATTAGTTCATCGATATTTCTTGTACGCACACTAAGGATCTACAGATTACTATATATTGTTAATATTGCTGCAAAATTATTAGGTGGTAATCGAGGGTAACATTCTTACCTGCTGCATCGTATTTACTCTTTATCATAGTATAAGGAAGGACTTAAGTGGTTCATATTCCTAAAGACATCTGAGCATACCGGCCAACGTCCAGAAAATTATAGCAATATTCAGTCATTCTATATTAGACATTAGCTTATGGGATATCACTATATTTGCCAATAGTGGTGACTCTATTTAACATTTCAGCTGTTTTAGTAGAGGTGCAAAAAAGGCAATATTTATAATGAACATACTAAAAGTATCTGCCCTGGGATCTCTTTGAGACCTGGAAAAACTTACTAACACTTGAATTTTAACTGCTGAAAGATTTTGTATAAATTGCTTTCTGATTCTTTTCGATGTTTTTTCTTGTTGGTGCATCGTATGTTTTTATTTTATTTTCTTGCTAAAATCTAATTCTTACATTTTTGCTATTTTCTGATTCTCAATGTGTAAGTTACAAGATCAAAATCAGATTAAATCCTTAGTTCCATTCAATGGTTCAGTTTATATTTTTGGACCAGAAATATTACACAATTAACAATAATGAGAAGAATATTATTATGCACACTACAAAAAGTTTATGCCGACAGACAGATGCAAACCAATGACTATCCACACCACCTGTAAGAGTTGCACATATATCAAATACTATATGGATTGAAGATTTTCCCTCCTATCTTCTGATTATCTCTTTTTAGCTTTACTTTAGTTGTTGATTAACTATCTCCTTTTTTTTTTTACAAGGTATTCTCAAGGTTTTTTTATTTCTTGTTTCGTTTTTCCGTTGATTAGATCGTAGACTAAGTCTTTCACTCATCGTTTAAATTTCATCCCAACAGTTCCTGGTTGTAGTCGAGCCTCATAGATTAGATTGTAATATCGTATATACCTCCCAATTTACGATCATTTGATGAAAGTAGACCAATAGGCATAACGATATGGTCCCAGTGACCTGATATTTAATTGATTCGACGGAGACAGGATAATTAAATTAAGCAAGGGCCCTCTGTGTATAAATAAGAAATTTTCAGTCTTCTATTTCCAGTTAAGTTGTTTATAAGCTGTAAAAAGAAAATATACTAACTTATTGTGTCTTATGATTTTTGGTGATACCAATGACCAGCAAGCAAGCTCTTTCCTTTGTTTTTTGTGAATTTTGAACCTAGGACTACTACGGTCAGATTAAACTCATCCTGGCAACTAATTAAGCCTAATTGGGAATATATATCATGGGACCGTCCCCCCGCGCATTTGCCGCCGTTAATCCACCTTATTTCTGATCTGTGATCTGACTGTCTAGTAGTATTGCTTTCATACTGTCTACTGTACCTTTAAATTATAAGTGTTGTCACTTGAAGGCAGACCGTAGCCTCTGAACTGCTTGATCTATCACTCTTCGGGCTAGTTGCGATCCAGGGACTATCTCTATTCCTGTCACTGGTGTTATCTGTGGATCATACTTCTAGACTGGGGGCACAATTCTCTTACAATCTTAAATATAAAACTTCCAGCTATATCTTCAATAGTGATTATATCGGTTCATTGGTTTTTTCAGTCCACCTGATCTCTATTTTGAGCGGGGGAATTGGCCTATACCTACCAGATCATTATCACCATATTCTTGGCATTACGTTCAGGAGTTCTCTTGATTCTACCGTCACATATAGTGTTCTTTAATACTTTCGATTTAGTCCTTTGTGGCTGTAGTTCATAGTATTTTTGCTATACTCCCGCTTAAAAGAGACCTTCTTGCTCGCGTCATCCCTGCTAATTCGTCTCCATTGCCAATTATTTCCCCATAATGGGAATGCGATATCTGATGTATTTGGAGTCGGACAGGGTTTATTCTTGCAAAGAATGCCGCACACATTTATCTTGCCAGTCTGATCTTATGTCGAAATCGTTCCGAGGCAACCATGGCAGTGCCTATCTTTTCGACAAGGTTGTCAATGTCAGTACCTCTAAACCAGAGCTTCGAGGTATGCTGACAGGAAACCACAAGGTCTGTGACATTTTCTGTGTTCAATGCGGTGCCTACCTTGGATGGAAGTACGAATGGGCTGAACCTCGGACAGAACAGTATAAAGTCGGCAAATTCATCTTGGAAACTGGCTGTATCCAACCTTCCACTGTATGAGTTTATAAGGAAAAAAAAATTCCTGATATAGTGATAGTCCACAAAATGACATAGGGTTTTATTTTTATTCAATATTCGGACTATATATATTGAGGTTTACTATCAGTCAAATAAAGAACATGCGCAAATTGCTGCTAGAATGGGTAATTATGTACAATAGCTAACTTGATCTAGAAGATTTTATTTCAGTTAAGAAAATATAATCTCTTCTAATCGAGTCTCACACATTTAGTAGCCGAAATAGTCAAGGGCCAACAGTTATGAGCTGCGGAGATGTTCTTCGATCAAAGACCCTGTTGCTCTTTAAGTGACTTGAAGGAATCTCATATTACATCAGACAGAAAAACCAAACCAGGAAATAATAACTGAAAAGAGTATCAACATCTAAATCAAATTTTTGGAACGTTTGATATTATGTCAGTTAACTTATCAACCTCAGCACATATCACATATAATAGTATATCGGCTATGCAAAAGATTTCAGTTCAATACCCAAAGATATGTCAGTGGATTGTAATGGGTGGACTAAATAGATCTAACAGACATATCAACACTCGAGTATACTATTCTCGTCATATTGATTCTCTATTCAGTTTATAGACCATGGACCTGATATACTATGATCAGAAACCAACGTACAGTGTAGGATATCTACACTATAACCCTGAGAGCTTATACGTTAGAAATTATGTTATTTTCCCATGTATGTGGTCAGACAATTTTGCCTGTGCTGTTGCTATTCAAGTTATGTGCTTCCGGATACTTGTCAGCATGAGTTAAATACAGATGAATTCGTCAAATCGACCTGTAGAACAGGTCGATTTGACTGACTCCTGTATTCACACTTCGAGTAGTTTTAAGAGATCAGTTGATTCTAGATCTATCTTTTTTCCACTATATCTGAATTATAGATTCTTTCTAGTATTTCATGGTTTTGGTATCTTTTGGCAGGCACACGGTAGCTTGTACACTATACACTCACGTGTAATTCAATCCGTCCTATCCCATCATATATCAAAGTAGCGAGGGTGCACAACTTATATGGCCTCGATCAGAGTTAGAAAGATTGATAGTATATCTTCCAACCAGTATTTTATATAATACTGAAATTGTGCTTCAGATGTATGTGGTGTCACTCGTTCCCAGTGTGGGGTGTATTTCGGCTCCGATTAGGGAGTAGGCCGAATACTTATCTTTGTCATAGTTGCGTATAATAGCTTGTGGTTGTTGCCCCCAGTGTCATGTTATGCAAACAATTTACTAACGGTAATCCTACCCGCTTACTCTGCATGTAATCATACTAGTAAAGCTCCGGACTTCTCCTCGGTCTTATAGGATATAAGGACATACCATACACCTATCTCAATAATTCAACTACAGTATTGACGTGGTCTTAACCATAGAAAATCTTACCTGTAAATAATCAATTGTGTTGCTAGGAATTACGACGGTGTTCCCATTAGCCTCCGGGGAGTAGTCTTTCATCTTATAATATGAGCGAAGAAATACCATGCAACATTGAAGAACACAGAGGTAAACAAGAAAAAGACCAGATTTAGCCTTCACATGACCCAACACATTCAAGTGTACATAAGACTCAAAAACAGAAATTCAGAAATTCCACATACTATTTATAACGCGGAATGGGAAGCTGGTAATAGGCTTGCTTGGAAGACAAAAGTCGAGAGTGTGTTTTGTGGGGAGTGAGTATTACGGATAGCAGTCGGGTAGGACAGAGGACAGTGTCACAGTAGAAGATAGGATAAGTAGGCAAGTAAAAGAGAATAGATAGTGGAAAATATTTCGGTGAGTAGTTATATGGCTGGTGAACTCGTAGTCGTATTCAGAGGTTGGTAAATTATGTTTGGACAATGCAAGGTGAATTTTCATATTTAGGCTCCAAGTATTTATCTACATACTAATGTCAGGTCAGAGAATATCCAAACACGGGCATAGTTTTCAATCCAATGTAATATCTGGTGCATTCTTCATTCTGTAATTCATTTTGCATAATTGTCAATATAACATTGAACTATGACGTTACACAGAATGAAAATGTGATAATAACTGTCACTCTTATGCCAATGTCAACGAAAACATTAACTAACCAGATATTCCATAATATTTTATTATATCTCGATGGTACATATTCTGCATGAAATTATTAAAATACTTTCAGACGAATGCAACGAAGATTGATTTTTCTATACAATATACACCATATCTTGACTATATAATTTAGAATAATATGGTACTATTGGTTGCGGCCATATCCAGCAGAAAACACCGTTCCCCGTCCGATCAACTGTAGTTAAGCTGCTGCGAGCCTGCTTAGTACTCTGGTGGGAGACCACAGTGGAATCGTAGGTGCTGCAATCTTTTTTTTTTCATCTTTAAGGATAACCTATGATTTTTTTATATTTTTTTCTACAATATTGACAATTATTAATATTTCTACCGAAGTACATAAAAATAATAGTAACCAAAATCCATTGCTGGGTAATCAAGGTGGTGTTTAAAACTTGAATTGGAGCATTTTGATTTTCTGCCAACGACACTACGTTATCGTGTTAATGGTCTTCAAGTCGTCTAGGTAATATAGCATTTCCTTCTAAGATACTTTAACTATGGTGCATTCTAAAGCTCCTGGTGATATGGAATGTATCACGATTCGATGGCTCTAAAGCCGATTCTTAGTACTTTGCTCGATTTCTCTCCTAAAAATATCGTATTGTTACATGTATGTAATTGAATCGAGAAGTATAGTACATTGGGTTATCGTCCTGAGAGAAATAAACAATAATCACTGCTGGGAACAAAAGCATAGTTAGTGAATATCTTGAAAATAAATAATCCTAGCAAGAAGTCATATCTACCCGAAAGAAACCTATGCATCTGGGAAACAGGACCTGAAACAGGAAGTGCCGGTCCCATTGCTGACATAACTAATAATTGAGTATTCTTCACCTGCTAAAGGAGCAGTGAAATAAGAAATCCGGCCAGTTTTTACCAATTCACTATCAGGGCAACTGTGGTACCAGTGTGGGATATGTCCAAATTTAAGACAGAACTTTCCACAAGCATATTCTTTGAACCGGTACAAGGAATATATATGTTGCTCAAAGAACTGGTTGGAAGAAATAGGAGGGAGTTCGTATTTGATGATACTAGACAGAGTAATTGTTCTAGAGAGTTCGTGACTATATTTGAGAGAAAGATTATCCGTAATGGTCTTGTATTTCCCGCCAATATTGGCACCAGCTGTAACGCTATCAATGTCGGTGTTATTACAGCTGATAGAGAGCACATACTCAGTGGAGTTGGGCGACAAGTTGCAGTGGCAGCTGGAGGCGGGTTTTCTGGGGCTAGGACCAACTGCTACAAACTTGTCAACTCTCCAGATAGTGGTGTCATAGTCTCCGATGCCGCAGTAGTCCGTCGCTTGTTTGCTTTTTTTTATCCGCTGAGCCTCTGCGTGTAGAAATGCATTCAATGCTTTCGTTGGACGAGTAGCGACACCATCAACGGGCAAGCTATAAAAGTCGTATTCGGTGACAAAGAGATTAGGATCATATTCTGGTAGCATGGAAAAATCACCAGAAGACTGCTGGAGTTCTTCGCGATTAAGCGCTAAGACCTGGTCGACTTTAATATTTTGTAAAACACCTGGGGGATCGTTAGTCACATAGACTTTGACATATGGGTCGGAGCTGTATGGAGGATTAGGCAAAGCATTTGCACAAGCCAAGAAGAGTAGAAAAGAAGTAACAGAAAGCATTAGTGATATGATCGAAGAGGAGCCGACGTCTGATAATGTCTGGCTGTGGAAGAAACAAATACTCTGGATAGCTTCTAGTAAGATGGGAAGGCTGCATCCAATGAGGGTGCGTTGAGGTATTTTCCTGGATAGAAGAGCGTGAGTGGTATTTTGAAAGACAATGTATCACGCCCGTATAAGTGAGCTCCTTAGTTGAAACGATAATTTAACGCGAATACACAAGATGCAATGATGTCTAACAGTGATAGCTGCAAAACAAGTGTTCCAAAATAAGCAGACTATGATGAAAGAGAACAGACAGAGATTACAGAGTGATAAGCACAGCACATAAAACAGCGCAGACTATAATATCTATTACTAATTATAGTAAGCCCCCTGGGGGAATGTCATTGAGTGATTAAACGAAAGTACGCCGTATGAGGTCGATTAGGAACAGAGAATGACTATATGTGTTGTTAAAACGAGTGCATATGAGCTATAGCTAATACTGGTCCAACTATTATACAAAATGGTTGAACTATCCGAGTTAATACTATGATTAATTCAATTATAGCAGATGGAAAGATCGGTCGGACACCATTAGCTAGTAGTAATTAGACACAACAAAAAACTTAGAACAGTGCAAATTAAGTTTCTAGGAAGGCTTTTTTAGGAGTGAGTGGGAAGGGCAACCAGTCAAAACTCTCCCAGTATCATGTCTACCAGCAGGTATTATCAACCCTTACACAGTCCATAACCCTAGAGTTACGTGATTAGTCAAAGTAGTCACTCTCTTGATCAATAATATAAGATGCACTTCACTGTACAACAAAAGATAGTTACTAAGTACTACATGACATAGAATCATCTAACGCTACACAGTATTTATCGAATTATTTCATTTACCCAACCAGTCTTATTATTACAAAGCTGTGACCACAACAACATTTCTTGTAGCGTAAGCTTAATTCTCTAACAGCAACAATTAAATGCTGCTGCATAGAGACAGACGCTTTGACGATCGATCAGAGTTATGCCCAGTGATATAAGTTCGACTAAAAATACCTCACACAGTCCACGTGGACATTTTTCAGCCAATAATTATGATGCCGATCTGGGTTAATTCAAATTTTCAAATCTGGGGAGGGAAATAATAACCAGCTACTATATTATAGATTATCAAATGCTATCTGCTACTCAGTGCAATCGTGATGATAACTGCCACGCTTAATCGGTGATATCAGGAAGTTCGTGCTACATCTGATATATTGATTGCTACATGTGCTACTATCTAGACTGGTGGAGGTTTCGGCTGGGGCATCCCACCAACGTGTGGTTATCGTTTTGGCCGCACGTTTCCTGTAGTCAGGTTCAACGTAACCTTGTGATGTCAGCCATTCTCCTAAGGGCTCGCTCAATTCGGAAGAACCATGTTTTCAACGTAAAACTAGTTAGTTACATTGCTATATAAGAGCCAGTAATAATACTCATGGGCATGAATGACTGAATAGATGAGCTGTACAATAGGGTTATCGAGTTAGCTGTATGTTCTATTCTCCTAGTAAGGCGGGGATGGCAAATCAGTTGAGGGCTTGACTAATAGGATGACTTCCAGTCAAGTACTATATTCAATATGGCGGCCATATCAATAATGTCTGGGAGAATTAATAAGACAGGAGGTAACATTCATGCAGACTAAGTGTAATTGCATGTTCACAACATCACTGTATAGTTCACCTTAGTTAAGTACGATTTGGCAGTAATAATATAGGTTGAGCTGTTAGGTCAAATTTATCTCATAAGTAAATTATACCTATGAGCACGTTTGCAACCCCGATATGGGAAGAATTACATGTATTCCTAATAATACGGGTTCGGGGTTTACTGGCCCTTAAGTTATGACATGCAACGTCTTCGAACATAAACTCGTCCGCACATAATTATGCCGGGACCTAACTGTCGCTATGCAAATGATTTAACGTTGTATGTTATATACTTTGAAAAGTTGTTCATGCTAGAAATTTAAGGATGGGTCGAGTTGGTTTTTTTGGTCAGTAAGTATTAACCTGCCATATCACCCTTTTTTCGAACTAGTAGTTCGCGGTCAATACACCTGGTAGTGTAGATTTTATATAGTGCACCGCCGATTATAATTCCGATGTTAAATCGAACATTTTTTCGTCTTTTGGCCCTTTTTGCTGTCTTGGTAATTATGTTTTACCATATGTGCCCTTTACAAAGGCACATAATGTTGAATTCCGCGAACCCGGCATCTTGGATGTCAGCCTCGGGCGTGAAAAAATTCACGTCGAGTAATCACACAGAGCTCGCCTCCTTATACCAAACAGTAGTAGATCGTGGTCTATTTACTCCTGAACAATTAGGACCTTTTGAACCTACGGATGAGATTCAAGTCCTAGTACTTCAGGCTGCTCTGGAGGCCGAGAAGAAAGCTCAAGAGAATCGTCCAACGTTGGTGGAATTGGTAGAGCGATACAAGACAAAGTACGGCCGACTTCCTCCTCCTGGATTTGACAAGTGGTATGAGTATGCGGTCAAGAACGAATGCCATGATTTGGAAGACTTTGATCGAATAAATGAAGATTTGAGACCATTTTGGGGTCTTCCGCCGTCTGAGATACGCAACTCCATCGGCTATCTGAAGGATGTACCCTGGATGGGAATAGTTCATATATCTGACGGGGTTGCTTCAGTTAATCAATCTGGAAAAGTTCCTTCAAATGTACGCTGGCGGATCAATGCGTTTGTAAAACTGGTTAAGGATTTTCAGCACTTAATACCAGATCTGGCTTTTGCGGTAAACGTTGCAGATCAGCCACGGGTGTTGCTGCCTCTCGTGAAAAAGACCTTCTTACTACGTCTGGAAGAACAATCTCGCCAGATCCCTCTAGATCCTATCACTACCTATTCAACTAATCTGTCCGCAATTTATGACAAACACCCTGATAGTCCACCAATTCCTTTAACCACTGGTAAAGACACATCGGCTTTTGATATGATGCTTGGATCGTGTCCCCATGACTCTCTGGTTAACCAACCTTTAACTTTTGAACAATACAAAGCCCAAGCTATCGACCAGTATCGTACCCCTAATGGTCGCTTTGTTGCTGATTATGACAAATCTTCCGATATATGCACTGTGGCTTCTCATATTCGGTCATATCACGGTTATTTGTTTGCCCGCTCGATTGAAATTAGCCAATCCCTGGTACCGATCTTCTCAGACTGTAAGACCAGTGTGAATAGTGATATACTGCTGCCAGGAGCCATGTATCACTCGAATAATGCTTATTATACCTTCAAAGAAGAGTATGGGCGCCCATTTGGTGAACAAATAGATGATCTGTACTGGCGTGGTGGTAATACTGATGGAGAAGTCAGAACTGACTCATGGCGCCATCTTCATCGGCATCGACTAGTGATGATTACTAACGCGTCTTTAGCCACTGAACCTGAACTTATGATGTGTGTGGTGGATGATGAAGAAGAATCTGCAATTTCTAAAAACAAATTAGGCAGTTTCAAGGCCTGTAAGGTCCCTCCTTCGGAGTTCTACAAAGAACACGCTGACACAGCCTTAGTTAGATTGAAGTACTGTGATCCAGAGTGTAATGGCCGGGGCTCGACATTTAAATTAAGTAAATTTAGCCCGTTTAAGGACCAGTTTCTTCATCGATATCTACTGGATATAGACGGTGGGGCATTTTCTGCCCGATTCGCAGCCTTTCTCCGAAGTCCATCTTTAGCTCTTAAAGCCACCCTATTTAAGGAATGGTACAACTCGCGCTTAGTGCCATGGTTTCACTTTATCCCTATTGATAACGAAATGGATGATCTGTTCGGTGTTCTTACCTATTTTATAGGGTACAAGTCATATTCTAAACCCAAACCTGCTCTCGCAGAGAAGATTGCTACTAATGGCAGAGAACGAAGTTTGAAGGTGTTTCGGGTTGAAGATATGCGGATATACATGTTCAGGCTTTTACTAGAGTATGCTCGGGTGATTGATGACAATCGAGATAACATGGGCTTTGTTGCCTCTGCAACCGGGCAGACTGACTGAATTGTCTGCTTATGCTAATTAAGCTAGATACACCTGGTAATGTGTGACGCGTACGTTCCAACGTGCGCTAAATTTCCTGTCAGATAATGTGCGGCTTTCCCTTCAAGTGAAGTCATTTAGGACAATTTAAATAAGTCCACATGAAAGTACTTAAATCTTGATTAAGCAACGTATAATACTCTATATAAGTAGAGTGGTGTTAGTACATTTTGATGGCAATGCAATTATACCTAATAATGGAGAACTGTGAAACAATAACAGTAGTATGTAAAAATAACTAAGCAAAAGATAAAAGATAAAGAAGGATAGATAAGTTCGCTCTAAAGTACAACTCTGGTTCCTAGGGGAACGAATGCTGGCCTTTCGATTAAACTATCGTCGGGACTCTAGGTCGTACAGCCATTCCGTTGAACTGGAGCCTATCTCAACGGGCTGCCCAAGCTCAGTTTAAGTCAAGCAAACCTAGTTAAGTCAGGGTAACTCCTGATTTATATATAAGAGGGATTTCCTCATGTCAGAAAGAAGGGGATTAGATTGGGGAAAGCCCGTCTGATGTGTTAGAGCAGTCTGAGGACTCTACGTTTAAATCTAAAAAATATATTACGTTCCTAAGAACCTCCAAAAACCCAAGTGTCTGAGGACTGAGCATCCAGCTAACTCGAAGAGGCTTGTAAAACTACGATATTGAACATAGTAGATTGTACATCGTATATGGACAAACTTGATCACCAATCTGTAATAGATATGGATATCTTACCAGTACATACAAATAAAACCAAAAATGAGACTTATTTACATAGGTCAGCATCTACTTCCCCAATAGGATTTATCTAAATACTTCCTACACTTGACTTCGACAAGTTACATAGCGTTATACCTGTCAGAACTCTCCCAGTGATAACTACACGATATCAACCCTAACACTACAACCCTACGATACAGGGTAGAACCACAGTCACGCTATAGACCAATATAGGTATATCCTTCCATCTGCTAATAGAGATTAATCAATGAACGAACTAACTAAGATAAACCGTTAACTAGTGCTTAAATTACAAGTACTACTGATTAACCTTTCTTACTACAAACCAATCTTATTACTGCAGAGCTGTGTCAACAGCCATATCACGTGTAGCGTAATCTTAATTCTTTAACAATACCCAATAGCGTAGACCAAAAACTTTAACACAATCACTATCGTCATAACTATAACCATTGCATTAATATACTTTTTGGAGTATAGTAATTTCATTTATTTATTTACCGTACCTGTAAAAAAGAAAAGGAGAGGAAAGTGGAGTTAAAAATCCAAAAGTAAAGGAGAAAGATGAACGTAACACATTCTTCAATACGGGATCACGGAATTAGGCTTAAACTTGGCTACCACTAGTGTCGACTGATAGTATACTCAGCATACTAACAGGAGGCTCAAACTTCAGCGAGCTTCTATGACATTTAATTCCATGGCAGTGCCTAGACGCAATCTCAATATCTCCTTGATCCTTCAAGTCTTTATCGAGAACTAGAGGAATAGTTGTAGAAACATCACTGATCTGATCGATCACAGGCTCAACGGTAAGTAAATTATATAGACTTACTGGAGCTAAGCCAGACATGGAACCTTTCTTTTTAAAGGACATCATGTTGGCACTTTTCCTCTTCTTACTGCGATAAAACTTTGAAGTAACCTCAGTAAATCCATCATCCTCAAGTGTAATAGTTGTGATTCCTGAAGCCGGTGGGGTAGTAGCAACAGAACTCTGTACATCAGGGGCTTTAATCAAGTCGTCTGACTCTGTGTTTTCACATCCTTCCTTGCAATTGTTGGCATTATTTTTACCAACAGAGCCATCTTTCATTTCTGGTTTCTCTTCAGAGATAGACTTACTGGACTCAATAGGCTGGTTATTCTCAGGGGTTTTGATGGTACAGGGTCTCTTCGCATTAGATCTGCTCTTAATTGTGGGAGATGAATGTAAATCAAAATCAACAGGTGCACTCTTCAAGTCGTCTTCAGACAATGGCATGTACTGTTGGGCTGAGTGGTACAACATATCCGGCTGCTTTCCAGAAATACTCGGCGAAATAGAGCTTTCAAGAGGCAAGCTTGGGGGGTTCCAAGGTTCGGGCGCATAAGAAGTAGAAGAGCACCATGTAGGACGCTCGGGCGTCTGTTTATACGCCATTTGTTGATACTCCATCTGTTGATACTCCATTTGTTGGTATGCCATCTGTTGGTATGCCATCTGCTGATAGTCCATTTGTTGATACGCCATTTGTTGATATGCCATCTGCTGATAGTCCATCTGTTGGTATGCCATCTGTTGGTAGTCCATCTGTTGATACGCCATTTGTTGATACGCCATCTGCTGATAGTACATTTGCTGATAGTACATTTGCTGATAGTACATTTGCTGATAGTACATCTGCTGATAGTCCATCTGTTGGTACTCCGTCTGCTGGTAGGTCATTTGTTGGTACACAGGAGGTAGGTAAAACACAGGAGACACAAAGTACGAGGGATAGTACATCGGAACTTGCCAATAAGATGAAGGACACATAGGTTGCGGCACATACTGTGGATATAGGCCGTAGGACGTCTGTGAACTCTTGTCCTGAGATACCGCGGGGTTCTCAAGGGGTTGTGGCGGGCAGTCTAAAGAAGGTGCAGGCACAATTTTTTGCACTGATGGCTGTTCCAAATCTAACAATGGCGATAAAGCAGTGGAGACAGAAATTGGGGAAGTAATCTGTTCATCGATATATGCTTGCACATGCTCCTCTATGGGGGAAGCGCAAGTGATAGACGGGGGCATGCAAGTCTCCTCTGAAACCAATATGTCAGTCTCAGTAAGTGAAATTTCTTCGGTCATTTCAACATCAACGGCAGGTGAAGATGGAACTTTGCTGTTTTTCTCTTCGATAACATCCTCGTGGGTGGGAAGAACTGCATGTGAAGACTTGGAAATAAGAATTTCAACTTGATCAGTATCAAAAGAGATGGGCTCAACCTTCGGCCTGGGTAAGTTTGACCAAGGAGCCGCCATGGTGGATGAGTTTGCTACCTTTGACTTTGGTGCAAGAGACGTAGGAGCATGGCTTGATGATACTGTGTTTTTATTCGAAGAGACAATGATCTCTGTGCATATAGGCTGATTTTTGACAACCTTATATGAACACAAGGATTTCTGTGCAACCCGATTATTTGGGCGTTTTCCTTTCGTAGGCCTTAGAACATAAGTCCAACCATCTACCGTACAAGTGGCAGCATTGGTGTGACGGTAAAGGTCAGAGATGTCAGCCTGGGTGTCGATGGTATCAAATCTGTGAGATAAGATAAAAGTAGACATCCAGCAAGTATGTGTAGAAGTAAGTCCTCGGTGAAGGATGAATAGATGTTGTTCAGATATGAGTCAAAGCAGTCAAAAGGGGATTAGGATAAGAAAGAAAAATATAAGCAACACCTCTATTTATATGCTTTCACAAATTTAGGTCCCTCAAATAAGCTTTCTGAATGCGGTCCTTCCATGATTATTCAGGGTCCACCTCGTGTGAACGATGTGTAGCTATTGGTTGGGGTTAGAGGAGAGCGGAATGATCGTCAGCCATCCAATCATAATTGCGGATTCACTGAACTTAAATCACAATAGACTCCTGTCAGTTGGGATCTCGACGGGACCCGCGACCCCGATCTAGATAATATAGATATCGATAGAACCACCTCGATAAAACAGATAAAAAAATGCACACCGATAGTCATATATGCTGAAGCCTAATCAAATAAAGTTTAAGGTTAGAATAGGCCGTTGTAAGAAATCACATGCGTCCTGTGCAGAGGTGTTAGGTATTATATGCATTTATGCATAGGTAAAGAGGCACATTCTGAGGAGCATGTAGGCGGGTGAGCAGCGGTAGAAATGGGGATGAAGAGAAGAAAAATAATA
>JAJMFE010000108.1:0-14548 GCA_030574555.1 Tortispora phaffii
CGCAGGCAGATACGGCAGGCATGAACCTCCCACCATATGCATTCCAGATCCAGCTGACAGTGCTGCCTTCACTACCTGTACACCAAACACAATATTCATAGTTATCCATGAACTCGGTGGTACACAAGCAGCTGGGGTTGAGGTTACAAGTTGTATCCTCTGCAGAAGTTATCAAAGCACCGCATGAGGCATGACACAATGTGCTATCAACTTGCTCTCCAGGAGCTGGACTATAAACTGGAGGTGTTACTGGTGACGCAGCAGGTGGAGCCGCTGATGAACCAGTAGGAGGGGCCGCTGATGAACCAGTAGGAGGGGCCGCTGATGACACAGGAGCAGAAGAAGATGATGGAAGAACAGGTGACGGCGAAGGAACAGTCGGAAGCTGATTAGTCTCAGGCAAACCGCAGGCAGATACGGCAGGCATGAACCTCCCACCATAGGCACTCCAGATCCAGCTGACAGGGCTGCCTTCACTACCGGTACACCAAACACAGTAGTCATAGTTATTCGTGAACTCGGTGGTACACAAGCAGCTGGGGTTGAGGTTACAAGTTGTATCCTCTGCAGAAGTTATCAAGGCACCGCATGAGGCATGACACAATGTGCTATCAACTTGCTCTCCGGGAGCTGGGCTATAAACTGGAGAAGCCAACGACGCAGCAGCCAGAAGGATACTGAACGAGAGGAATTGCATGGTTAGAATGGCTATGAGAAGGATTTAGGGGGATTGTCGGAGTTTTATATAGCCAGGCTAATGAATTTGAGTTCTGGAATGGTGAACTTTAGCTGATATTATCAGATGGATACTATAAGCTAATTGGCTATGGTCCACTCCATAATTCTAAACGGTAGATTCTTGAATGAACACACCTTGTTGAACCTTATAACCAAGTCCAACCTCGATTGACGTAGAGTTAGGAGCAAAAGATTTCTAGACAGCAGAGATTACCAGTTGTTCAATTCTTGTATTATAGAGCCAGCTTGTTTTTAAATGTTCAATTAATGATCGTTTCTGCTTAAACCGTGCACTAATTTATCTTGGAGAGTCTTCATTCTTTCATTCCCCCGTGTGTTTCGGACAAAGCGGGAAAGTTTATTGATGATGGTGGAGTTTATCTAATCCATCTAAGGTTTGCGCTTAAGGTTTTTATGTTTTTTCCATTCATACCGAACTTTGTATCACGAAAATGAATACCCGGCATATGGTATAATAGAATCAATGGTGCTGTATCATCATTTTAAGATAGTTTATCACGGAAAGGTTTTGCAATATGTAATTTATCTGTTCTGTTGTCCATGTTTCCAGGAATATACCAAAAAGCACACTCGATGGACTAAAAACCTTGAGTATACACCTTGTTTTTTTTTCCCACGAGTCTTGGCGACAAGAATAAAAGGTACTTTAGATCGGTTTAACATTTAGAAAAACTCACTATGCAGACACAGAGGCGCATGCAGGAAACTTTATACTATTGTCTGGATTTTTTTTTTTTTTTTTTTTTTTCCTTCTCTAAAGTTGATATGCTCCAACCCCTTTCATAATTTCTGGTTTTACATTTCGTGCATACTGGTTTTGGTTATATTTCTGAAGCAAGACGGTGTTTTAAAATAACAGTTCAGTCAATTTCCACTCGACGCGAGTTCCTTATGCAACAGAGTTTTATAACCAGCATACCGAACTCATCTGGGGGGCAGAATAATATACACAACTTAAGGTGGTTTTTAGCCAATTATACAATGGAATTAGATAATAACGTTTTACAGGACTTCCTGCAGTAGGTAAAAGTCCAAGAACTAGATCCCACCTGATCAGTAAGGAATAGTTAAAACGGCAATTTATTTAGCTTTGTGTAAGAAGCCCACTCACTCTAAACAACCGATGTCGCCGTAACTTAGGAAAAATCTCAAGCAAAGATGTTACGATCGGGAGCGACATCTGGATGAGGAGGTCTTGGACCAAACTTATCGATATATGATAGAAATACTATATAGATTAATTGGACTAAGTAGTTAGAGATAAAAAGAAAACCACAGTGAAGCCTATCTGGAGTATTCTAGCACACTATACGGCGCCAAGGCCGGCGGTTCTTTTCTTACTTTTTTTTCCATTTTTTTTTTTTTTTTTTTAGTTCTTTTGCTTTTCGTTGTAAAACCTTAAAGGCGCCAGAGGTTATTTAGATGAAGCGCCTTTTCTCGGCTGTAAACGGGATCCCTTCCCGGAACGAGAAAAAGTGAAGGCGTCGAATTGAGAGAATAATATTTACAGAATGTGCTCTAATAGGGTCAAATTGTGCTTTTCTGTCTAATATCTCGGCCTTATTCCACCTTTTTTAAAACTGAAAATTCGGTGTGTCACCGCTAGAGTTCCAGGCGTGCATGTTTGCTCACGCGCTCATTGTAAGCGATTGACAAGCCGGACCACAGACATGCACAATCCCACCCGAACCCTCCCCCTATATGTATCAGATCCCCTAACCCTGATTCATTGTTTGTGGTTTGCGAAGTTAAAATTCTTTCGGCTGCGGAAGCTACGGCGTCGGATCCGCACCTCTAACAAAGTTACAATCGGGCTGAAGTGCCTGACTTCTTAATAACTTTTCTTTGTGTCTTTATTTCTCTTTCCTTCCACTTGCGTTGTTGGCTAGTTCCTGCAATCAAATGCTATTTTATATCCTGCAAGGATATTGGGGTCAGTCGCCGGATCCCAACATATCACCCGTCCTCGCGCCGCAAATTTCCCAAATATAGCAACATTAAAATGCCCTCACCTGTCTTCCCTTGTGCCCCAGGAAGAGACTGAACTAAGTTACCCGGCCTATTTCTATTTATCGGCCTGTTGATAGGAAGAGAGGGTTCTCCTCCTAGCCCGGTCGTTAGACCCAGTTCAGCTAGATAAGAAAACTATTGCTTAACTAACAAAACAATTACGAGGCTCCCCCCCTCCCCCTTTCCCCATTTACTATTTCATCCCCCTTCTTGGCCCCTAATGGTTTTAGCAACAACGCTATCGTCGTTGTTTGCTTGTCTATCCTTGACCGCCTGGCTCTGTGCTCAATTACCCCAAGTTATTGAGAATCACCGCCATAAATCGGCAGCAGGCCTTTCTCTGTCCTTTTTACTGGTTTGGCTGGCCGGCGATCTTACTAACTTGATAGGTTGTATACTTACTCGACAGTTATTATTTCAGCATCTTTTAGCTGCTTATTATACCTCTATCGATGTGGTCTTGTGTTTTCAGTACTTCTACTATTCCCGAGCCCGCGCTAACCATATCGTCTGGAGTCGAGTGGGCTATGGCTCTGTATCTTCTCTAGCTTCGGCCGATCTTCCCTCGCGACCTGCTTCTCTGCGGCTAGGATTGCGTAAATCTGCTTCCTTGATGTCTTTTGCTGCTTTGTCTCGTTCTGTTTCTGCTGCTCCTGTTGCATCGGCTTTAGCCATTCTCCCGGCAAGCAGATCCGATCCAGCCACCTCATACCACATAGGCTTCGTGGTGGCCTGGTTATGTACTCTGCTCTACTTGACTTCTCGCATTCCTCAGATCATACACAATAAACAACGTCGATCTACTCATGGATTGTCTCCAGTGCTGTTCTCAGCTGCCATGATTGGGAACACCACTTACTCTTTGTCTATCCTTCTCACTCTGTCGAGTCTCACTTCCGATGCCAGGGCTTTGTTTCTATCTCGAGAACTACCCTACCTTCTTGGCAGTGCTGGCACTGTTGGTTTTGATATTACAATTTTAGTTCAAACTTATCTCTACCGCCACAACACCCATCACAAAGAACCCCCCGTAGCTCTTCTCGACGAGTCCGATATTATGGCTTATTCCTGACTCTAGTCGATCAAAGATTTTTTTTTTCTCTTCGCCATCTTTGGTGTGTTTGGTGATGTCTAATTTGGTGAGGCTGCTGCTTCTATTTCCTTTGTTTCCTTTTCCTACACTCTCTCTTTTTATGCTCATGTTTTAATGCTGTTACGACTCATTGATCGCTTGTTTTCTTTCCTGATGATGTATGACCTTTTCTATATGTCTATTCCTTAATTTTAATTTTAATTTTAATTTTAATGTTCGCATTCTCTGTATTACTTATTAGTTTTTATCGTTATGCCAGTAATACAGTTTCTATGAATACCTCTTCAGGCCTCTTAATTCTCCTTTTCAGCCTCCTGAGTCTTTACCTTAGTATCTTCGTGAGACAAATGTTTCATTTCAATGCTCTCCGGAGATTCTGTGGGATTTTGTAAAACCCCTTCGAGCCACGATATCGCTGTAGCCTTTCCCTGTTGCGTAATAACAAGAATAACCTGTCGTATCGGACCCCACAGATGGAGACGGTTGATAATTACCGCTCCACCGATCAAAATGAGTGTCACCATTACCAATGCAGGACTCTGGAAAACAAATATGATTTCATTGAATCCGAAAAACAATAAAAGAAGATAAAAATACAGTGGGACGTTGGCAAGCGATCTCGCTTGAGCAGCGCTAGCTTGAGCGGCAGCTTTAGATGCCTGTGCAGCCACTTCATTCGCTTCTCTGACCTTCAGAGCGTTGTTCAATGTTTGGCGGGCTTCTAGATACGCAGTATCTGCCTGTTTTCTCAGTCTTTGTTGAATATCCTCTACCTCGAAAATGGGAAGACTAGAAGGGGTTTTCATTTCCTTAACGGATGCCGAGAATATGCCAATATTGGTTTTTGGAATATTAATCGGGCTTATATCTGGATGTTCAACCAGGCTGGAAACAGCTACCATGGCATCTCTTTTAGAAGCTTTAAAAAGCTCAGTTATTTTCTCGTCTGACCATACTTGATCATCGGAAAACAGCCAAGGCATACCGTCCTCGTCATATTTGAACCGTTGCTCGAAGACATTTCGTGCCCTAGATGCAATGACGTCTGGAGACATAGCATTCCGAGCTACCTTACAGTATGTTCCCCATCCGTTCTGAATAAGAGCCGATTCAGCTTCAGCTTTCTCGTCGTCAGTAGCGCCTAAGGGTGCAAGAGTTGCAATTAGTTTTTCTTGGTGGAGCTTAATAATATCTTGAGTAAGCTCCATTGCTACTTCCCATATAGTCTTGTCAGGTGTCTCAGATAATCTGGAAAACTCTTGTGAATCTTCAGATTTGTCATTGGTAGAGCCCCCGTTAAAAGGGGAAGGGATAGTTGGCGATGGTGTGGATTTTGGAATAAAGTCGTCGACTCTCTGGAGCAGCGAAGAAATCTGATTATTTATAGTACTGGCCAACTTAGAGGATTCTGATTTCACGGCATCGACAATTCTGTTGGATCGTTGAGAAGCAATTAGGTCGTTCAGCTGTTTGACAAAAAGACTGTCGGATTTATCAAGTATGTCTGAAAGCACCAAACAGTGAGAATTCCGAATAGAATTAGAAATACTCTGGTACTTTTCAGTGGTCTCGTCATGTATCGAATTGGCGGCTACGCTAAAAGCGCCAGAGGATTCTGAAAGCTTTTTGGTGGTCTCTTCAATTAGAGAAGTGCGGACGGATTGAAGATAACTTTCAAATACGGCCGAAGTTGAGCTGGATATAGCTTGGTCTAATTCCTCTCGTTTAGCATTATAGACGGGTGCTTGATGCCTAGCTGCCGCAGAATCATAAAGGTCAAAAGCAGTAGATACTGCACTTTCAACAGCAGCGATCAAAGTGGAAGATTGTGTGACAGAAAACGATTCGGAAGGTAAAGCATCCAAGAAAACGGACTTAGCTTCAGAAGCGATTTCATCGCATCTGAACTGGGCTACTAGAGTTTGCTGGGTAGGCAAATCTAGATCTTTATTGTGGACAATCTTGTCCCAGATCTGGCCGGCATAATAGCTCCAGCCATCCAGAGGAACATGACGACTGTATTCAGATTTGAAGAGGTACTGTTCGGCGGTGGGGTCGGTAAGACATTTAGCCAGACTCACGGCAGCAGTATCGAAACTCTCTGGGGCAAAGACTTTGTGAGGGAATCCGACAAAATGAAGATCGAAGCAATCATCAATTGCAGAGAGCTGAGGGATTCCCTGCCAGATGCGATCCATGTCAGCTCTCAACGTGGCAATTAAATTTTCAAGTGGTGTACGGCCGGAATAGTCCCTGATGGCAAATAGCAACATGCTCTTATGAGCAGGACCGTCTTTCTGGAACAAGGATGCGTTCACTTCGAAAACAGTTTTCAAGAGACCCATGTTGGCTCCCTGATATAGCCCGATCTGGTTCTCCCACAGGTTGATGATCAAGATCTCCGAGGTGGCCAAAGCAAACAAGGCGGCCTTACGCTCGAAGTCCTGGTCCTCCCCGCGTTCTCGGCCATCAGTGCCCTCGACATCCATGACTAATAATGGCGGGTTTTGGGCGCCCTGGGCGAGCCAGATTCCTTTGGTGGTTTGTTTTCTAGCTGATTCGTCCATGACAGAGAAATCGGTACCAAACAGTGCATTTAGCAACGTTGATTTACCACTACTTTGGGATCCAAAGACTGCTACTATATGAGCCTCTTCGGCGGCTGGGATCTGCAGTAAGTAATCATGGACTTTAGATCTACAAGAGGAGTTAGCGAAAAGAAAAAGAGAGAAGGAAAATTAAACAGCCAAGTAGCATTGCAACTTACTCGTTAAATATTTTATCCTCGTCAACAGCCTGAATAACCATGTTGATCCTATGAAGAAGAATGGATATATTTACAACGAAAAATAAAGAATTGAGGTTGTGAGATGCTGAGATATACTCGGAGTGTAATTTATATGTCTTCTCTGGTGTTACCCTAATATCCCAATTTGGAATCTCGGTGAAAGCTGAGTGGTTACATTACCGTATTAAGAAGTATAAGGGTGCTAATAAAGGGTTTATTTACATTTTTACATTATATTTCACTAAGCCCCTTTTTCCTAAACAGACACGAACGACAACCTTATAGAGAGGACTTGGGAATTGTGCCAAGATCCCCGTGAAATTGCTCGGCTTCTCTTATGGAATGGATCATGCCAATTTACCGCCAAATGTATTGTTAGATCTGCGGGCCAGCCAACGGACCTATGAAGGGGCATATTTTCGAACTAGTATCGGTCTTATTGTAGTCTCGATTTTAATCATGCGGATTTTCCATTCCCGATATTATCCCATTTCGATCGTTTACGCTACTTCTGGGATGCTTATTATGCCTATCTCTCTCTACCGACGACACATATCCAACCAGGCCATATATAGCAGCCCATCTTCCTATTTCACTACTGCTGGCAGTGTAGTTCTATTGCTATGGTGCATACTCTCCTTACTCTTTATTTCGTTGATTGTTTTAATTTTGTCTTCCTTTTCAACGCCTTAGCTCAGTGTTCTTCATCTTACTGAAGCTATTATTGCTGAGATCGTGTGCTCCGATATCTCCACTATCTTCTGATGAAATCTTCACGATACTGCTATCTACTTCTGAGCATGTTTCAGAAACCTGTTCAACTTCTCCGCAAGATGTTTCGGTACATTGATACATAGTTCCAGCGTCAGCTAATCGCGCTGTGGGTAGTTCGCCTTCTTTTATGTTACTTATACTGATTACCATAACTGCGAAAGCTATGATGATCACCACACTGCTGTTAGATCCTTCCCTTTTTACAATAGAGATATTGTACTCTTTCTTACATGATACAGGTGAATTTTTTCGATCTCCTATTTGAATTTTTGAGAACTTACCATATAAGTGAAAAAGTTTCGAATTTAGCTATATTCTCCATGAGTTTCTGCTCGTCATCACTCCTGAGTTAGCTTCTGATGCTTCTTCCATGTCTCGTTTTTATTTTTTTTTTTTTTTTTTTTTGCTTTTTTATCGCTCTTGCTGATGAATTTACTTACGGTATTCTCATTGTGGTAGAAGAAGCAATGGTTTAGAATCCATGCTTCTATATCATTAATTCCGGTTCTGGGGTCTTGTTATGGAGATTGTCCATGATATCCATAATATCCATAATATACTAACTTCGATACCGTTTCCTAGGGTCGGAATATGCTATGAATATATTGTTTTCAAAAATTATTGGAATTTATTTTTTTTTTATATTTTTTTTCAGGGTTTTATTATTCATTACTCTTTTATCCTACAAAATTTAGAAAATCTTCGTAACAATCTAATACTATCTTATCTTTCGGCCCATCCCACACCTTCATTATCTCCCATATATATAATTATGTCCTCCAGAGAAAAAGTGAGTTCAGTTACTGTATCTTATTATGATCCATTTGGTGCATATTCCGTTATAGAAGACTCTATAAAATCATTGCTACCTTTAAAAAATCTCAATTGGCGATTTCCCGGAAGGCCGTTACGGTCTATAATCACTTTAGATGTTTCGTTAGTTGAAGAAGCACCTATGCCTAGTGCCCCTACTAAACACCAAATGCCTGGATTTGATGAGACTCCTTTTGTTAAGCTTATAGCAGTAAAATGCGATGATATAGAAATATATCGCACTAGTGTTCGTCGGATCGTACGAGAATGGCTCAAAAATAACGTTCTAGGAAATCGCGATCCCACAGAATGGACGTTGATTTATCTTGCTCCTGAAGACCCGAAGAAGAGTTTATTTGAAAAAATTAGGTCTGATTTTTCTCCTAATAAAAATAGGTGCATTGAATTTAGTCCTAACATGGCTTCCAGTATAGCTGCCAGAACCTTGGCAAGCTGGAGTGATATCTTGAAATCTTGCGTACTGGAAGCCCTCTCCGCCCGCGTGTCTGTTTATGAGTCTGAGATATCTAAATTACTGGCGCAGAAAAATGTCCCTGGATGGAATTTTGGCACTTATTTTGTCATGAAAGAAAGCTTGGCTATATCTCTTGAACATATGGCTCTCTTTGATGATGCTCTGAACCATTATGACGAACTGGAATCTACCTTCAACGAAATTTCACAATCTTCTAAGCCGACCTTCATTGCATCTTCTCAACCAGAACATTTAGTTTTAGAAAATTTATCACTCCCTGTTGTCGATAAACAAATTATTCGGGGACAAATTATTCAAAATACCGTGACCCTGCTCGATTTTCGCCAGTATCTTTTTACTAGGCAATGTGATCTGCTTCATCAACTACAGCTGAGTGCTTCAGCTCCATCTATCGGAATAGGTTTTGCTGCACAAGCTCTAACTCGAACCAGAGACTTTGTGGTCTCTGTACGACCTAAATTAACTGCCCCTGCTGAATCTTCGTGCGAATGGGCGTATTCAGTTGTTAAGTCAATGCTTGATAAATACCAGTATCATCCCAATGTTGATCCTATCAATGTTTATCACTCTTTAGTTCTTGCTAGGGCCGATCTTATATTATTCATCATTGATCTTATTCAAGAATTAGGCAAACTCCATGGTTGGCACTTGCCATTCGATGATTTTTCGGAAGTATCACTCGAAGATGATGATGCTTCTGGAAGACCTCTCCCACGTGATGAACATTCTTTCAGGGAAACATGCATTGCATCAGCTGAATTAAAACAGATGTTAAAATCCCATGATATATGGATGCGTACTATCTGTGAATGGTATAAAACATTCCTTGAATCTGTGGCTGAGACTCAAGATCTCAAACGTACTTACAGCACAGTAAGCTGCCAGTTAGGTCTTCTATATCATTTCGAAAAAAAGTATGACTTGGCTGCTAAGTACTTTGATGGTCATCCATTTTCTCCTGGTTTCCAAACATGGTCAGCAATGTCTCGCTTGTTTTTGCTCGCTTATGCAGATACTATGTGGAACATTAGCTCCATTCCGCAATATGTTAGAGGTGCCGCTGCTCTTCTTCATCGGCATGGAAATTTTCTTTCGATAGAGGAACTGGCACAACTAAGAGAAAGATTACTAGAGTGTGCAAACTCTGACTCCACATCTATAATTCCTGGTGCTCTTGATGGCAGGTTATTTTTTGAAGTAGAGTTTGAGGATGAAACATTTTATAAAGGTGATGATGATGCCTTATATATAAACGCTCAGATCAAAGCACTTCTACCAGGGGAATGGCCTATCAACTCAATACATATTGATACTGTTCCTAATCAAAAGCTAGAATCTCGAAAATCCTCAGGCGTCTCCTTCTCTTTAGAGAATATAAAAGAAACTTGCACCTCCACCGTAAATTTTCTGGAACTATCTTGCTCGAGTGTAGTGTCAGGTTTTCTTAAGGTATCGCGAGTTAGATTGCAGTGTGGAAAACTTAATATGGTGCTTGATATTGTTGAATCCAGACATATTTGTGCATTGGCTAATCCTAGGGGGTTGGACGTAACATTAGGGCCTTCGAGTTCCAGAAACATCCATAGTGTGAACCATGTTTCTCTATATCTCAAAGTTCCTCGTCCTCTTATCTCTGTTTCATTAAACCTGGAATGTTTAACCCCGGGAATTACCCTAGATTTGGACAAGGTTTCTTGTAAATCGGGGCTAACTACGTCTCTTGGATCTAACAATGTCATAAAACTTGAATCAGTCGAATCGAGTATAGAAATATGCATTCCTTATTCGGCTGAAGTTCCTATTTATGTTCTAAATGCCATGGTGCGGGTTGAATACTTGGAAAGAAATCGACCCAACTCACCTTTAACGCTATTTGATGTATTATCGACTACTATTGATTCTACTATTGCTGTCACTGTTCAAGACGCCTTTAGAGCGGATCGACTTGTTTGGAAATTTGCATTTGGTGTTAATGCTTCTCAATCTCCTGATGACAGCTTTCATTTAGTGTCTGTCAAACTCAGGGATAACACCGCATATACTGTAGAGTCCGTTACGGAATGGAAAACTCCTTTCCATGTGACGAGAAATCAACCAGGGTATAAGGTGTTTATTATAAATCGCACAAAAACCCCCTTAACCAGTGACATGGCATTTCTACAGCTTACCGTGCAATATTGTACTATTCTTATTGAAGGTCGGGATGTGCTATTAAAAGCACTTTGGGAATCTTTAATAGATTGCTCTGAGGAGAAATATTATCGCTTACTCAAGCGGTGTGTCACAGAGAGAATATGTGGTACGAGATTAAATTACGACCCTTGGCTAGAACTTACGGTCCCTGAAGGTATTAAGGACGATTTACAACGAATATTACAGAAGACAAAAGTTTCTGCTAACTATCAATCGAAGATTCTAAAAACTTTCGACGGTACGAAGAAGTATCCTTTGACTCCTTCTGTATTCACTGAACTAGTTATCGATGTACCTGTGCCTATGGTTCACTTTCTGTATAATGCCTCGCTCTCTTTAAAGACAGAAGCAGACGGTACTGTCTCTTCTCTAGACCCTATAGTAGGACGCCTTCAGATTCTTCTTGACCTAAAATGGCGACCAACTGATCTATCCGAAGAAGAACTTGTGGCTGACACCTATTATGAGATAATTCCTGGGGATGAATGGGCTTTTGGTGGAATGTGTCGCCGTCACTTTCCAGCTGACACCTCAGTCGATACCGAAATTCTATTGCAACCATTAAAGAAGCAAGGGTATCTTAAATATCCAATGGTTAGAGTGTCTTCTCAGCAGCATGACGACGCAACTCTTCGTATTGAAGTTGATTATGCCAATGAAAATGAATCACTACTACTGATACCTCCGGAGATCACCCGGACGTTTGTAGTAGAAACAGATGACACTCGAACTAGTCACCGCATTAGTGCTACGGCTATTTAATTAATGATTTTTATGTCTTTCTTGATTATTAAAAGGAATAGAAAAGAATAGGAAATAAAGATTAACAATGATGTGAATCATACTACTATACCAGTCAGTATTTTTGGGACTATATATAATACTTTATCATCCGTATCACATAATTATTACTGGTGGCTCACAGGGCGCGGTGGCTGCGCATGAGATTGCAGATCTCCAGGCCGTCGGTTCGAATCCGGCTGTGAGCTATTATTTTTTTTTGGACTTTTTTTTTGCTTTTTATTTCAATTCAAAGAATCTTTGAAAGTAGATAGATTTAGTTAGTTAACGCTCAATTTTTATTTTATTTTTCATTAATTGTTTGATTGGTCTGAATCACAGATATATTAGAACCTACATAAAGGTATACCGGGCTTTTTTTCACCTTAATGTGGTTAATGATTGATGCTAAGTACCAACAGACTTCATGCAATATAGACTATACAGATCACCGTCTAATGTAATTACTAATACTACGTACATTACATGTTTTTTCTTTAAACAATGTGATATTTGTAGGCAGGTTCGGTATTGCTGCGAGTCTTATTGGCTGGGTATTGAGAAAAATCACACAAAACTATAACCGCGCAGCTAATAGCCGAAACATTATTTGATAACCGAGTCCAACCTCATATAAGTAGAACACTCTAATTCGGAAGGCACCAACCTTACCGCTTCCACAGCACTATTCTCTGGAAGTTTCGTACTTATTAAGAAAAACATTGATTCTTTTTGAGACAATGCTACGTCGTGTTTGTAATCAAGGCACGAAAATGGCCTCTCAACCTATTCGAAACCAGTCCACCATATCGAAGTTTCCGTATCCGACTTTAGACGAAGAGGATGAGTTTCTAGCTGCTCAAACAGCTGAGATCCAGCGTTGGTGGGCAAGCGATCGATTTAAGGGCATCTCTCGCCCCTATGACGCTGCCACTGTTGCTCGAGTACGAGGAACCCTGCCCCAGTCGTACGCTTCCAGTGTGCAGGCCGAAAAGCTCTTCAACCTCTTCCAAGAGAGGGCCAAGGCAAATCTGCCGGTTCATACTATGGGAGTGGTTGATCCGGTTCAGATGACTCAACAAGCCCCTAATCAGGAAGTGGTGTACATTTCCGGCTGGGCTTGTTCTTCATTGCTGACCACCACTAACGAAGTTAGCCCTGATTTTGGAGACTATCCTTATGATACAGTCCCTAATCAAGTTGAACGAATTTTTAAAGCTCAGCAACTACATGACCGACGTTCCTGGGATGAATGGATGGGTCTGTCTCGAGCGGAGCGAGAAGCTCGCGTCAAGGCCGGCAATCCCCGCACCGATTATCTTCGTCCTATCATTGCTGATGCCGATACCGGTCATGGTGGTCTTACTGCGGTCATGAAATTAGCCAAACTCTTTGCCGAAAATGGTGCGGCTGCTATTCACATGGAAGATCAGCTCCATGGAGGCAAGAAGTGCGGCCATCTCGCCGGCAAAGTCGTGGTACCGGTCTCTAACCATATATCTCGTCTAACTGCTGCTCGTATGCAATGGGATATCATGGGCACCTCTAACTTACTCATCGCTCGTACGGACTCCAACTCTGCTAAGCTTCTGTCTTCGGCAGTAGATCCCGCCGACCATAAATTTATTCTTGGTGTAACTGATCCCAGTGTTAAACCTTTGGCTGAAGAGCTCCTGGTTGCAGCTGGCCAAGGTGCTACTGCAGCTCAAATGTCTGAGATTGAGGCCAAGTGGACCGATTCTGTCAAACTCTTTACCTTTGAAGAGGCTGTGGCTAAAGAACTGGAACGTGAAGGTCGTGCCAATGAATTATCTAAGTTCCAGGCTGCTACTGAAGGAAGTGTGCCTCTTACTCAGATGCGGGAAGAAGCTAAATCTCTTCTTGGACGGGAAGTTTTCTTCGACTGGGATGCGGCCAAGACTATTGAGGGTCATTATCAAGTTCGAGGAGGCATGGAACCTGCCGTGGCTCGCTCGATTGCTTTTGCACCTTACGCCGATATGTTATGGATTGAAACTTCAACACCAGACGTGTCTGAAGCACGAGAATTTGCTGAGAAGATCCATGCCAAGTATCCCGGTAAATGGCTTGTGTATAATCTTTCGCCTTCCTTCAATTGGGCAGCCCATGGCTTTTCTGATAAGGACCTCAAAGACTATATCTGGGAATTGGGCAAACTTGGCTATGTGTTGCAACTCATTTCATTGGCAGGCCTTCACTCCAATGCTGTCATGACACATCAACTCTCGCAGCAATTTAAGACTGATGGTATGCTTGCTTATACTAATCTGGTTCAGAAAGTTGAGCGTGAAACTAAATGTGATGTTCTTACTCATCAAAAATGGTCTGGTGCAAACTACATGGACAAGATTGTTCAAGCTGTACAGGGTGGCTCATCCGCTACTGCCTCTACTGGGAAGGATTCAACCGAGAACCAGTTTTAAAAAAATATGGAATATGTATCTAATCAAATACGCGAATATCTCCCAGCTCTTTTTAGAATGCTCTACTAGCAACGTTTTTATAACTGCGCCTTCTTTTACTACTTTAACATCGAATAACTATAAATAGCCTTTTTACCAACAGTGTGGTGACACACGTGATTAGAGGGGGTATTTGGGCCCCGATTGGGAAGTAAACGAAAACTTATCTTTATATTATATTATATTGTACCTTGTGTATATTAGCTATTTAGTGTTACCGTCAGGTTCATTATTATGCGAACCAGTTACTCACGGTAATACTACCTACGTAATCTGGAGGTCATCCTATTAGTAAGACTCCGGTCTTCCACCTCCGCCTTATAGGAGTATAGGACATACACCTATCTTAATAACCCTAC
>JAJMFE010000109.1:0-13664 GCA_030574555.1 Tortispora phaffii
GTTTTGCCTTGTCCAGGTATATTTATATACTAAAAAGTCGAAATTTTTCTGCCTCGAAATTAAAAATTTCGAGGCGCTTTTTCGGTTGTGCACTGCTGTATTTTGCTAGACGTCTCGTATAAGTCGTTCTCCCATATAAATACTCGTCGCGCAGTCCCAACCCCCCTATTTATTAACTAATTGGTTACTATATAACTCTCTTGCCTGGCCAGGGGAAATTTGAAACCTGATCATTCCATAGTGTTCCAAGCCACAAGAAACGATTTAAACCCATATATATTTTAGACTAGAATAAAATGAAAACAAGTTTGGTTGTCGCTTTTCTGTCTCTTTTAAGTGTGAGTGAAGCAAGTCTGTATGGGCCGAACTCGGCTGTAAAAGCTGTTAGCGGCCGGACATTCAAAAAGGAAGTGATGGACACCGGCCATGTGAGTATAGTAGAGTTTTATGCGGATTGGTGTGGCCATTGCAAGAACTTGAAACCTATATATGAGAAAGCAGCGAAGAAACTGAAAGGAGTGGCGAACGTGGTGGCTGTACAGTGTAACGCGGAGGAAAACCAGCAGTTTTGTGCTAGCCAGGGAATTCAAGGGTACCCGACATTAAAAATCTACAAGAAGAACAAGTTTAGCAAAGAAGTGGTACCTGAGGACTTTAAAGGAGAGCGGAGTGTGAAAGCAATAGTAGACACGGTACTGTCCAAACAGCCGAATCTGGTGAAAACCGCTGTCGAGGCCGAAAAGCTAAAGAAGCTGCTAGACCAGCCATTGGTAGCGGTATACGCCCATCCTGGCAAGACTCTAGTTTCGCCTACTGTGAAATCGCTGGCCATCGATTATGCTGATGTTCTTCCTGTTGTAGTAACCCGGCCAGCATTACTAAAAGAGGTTCTTGGGATGGAAGAGGCAGAAAAGCAGTTGGTGGTGATCAAGGATGGGAAGCCGGAAGTGTATGATGGATCAAGCTGGAAGCGAGAAGATCTATATAAGTTTTTCAGTAAATTCGGCACTCCGGTAGAGGGGCCGTTGGCTAAAAAGACCAAAACCAAAAAGGCAAAGGCAAAGGCAAAGGCAGAGGCTGACAAGCAAAAGGCTGACAAGCCAAAGTCTGACAAGGCTACCAACAACAAGGATGAACTATAATAACTGATCCCAGGATGTTCATCTGGTTAGTCGAGATTGTATATGGAAGATCATTGGAGCCCATTTCTCATCTAGCTCGTAGATGAATAGGATATTAAGGAAATGTAACCTAAAAACCTCGCCTATTGGCGGACTATCGGCGTGCCAATAAGTGGGCGCCGCATAAGTCTCTAGTTCTAATTATACCACAAAAAAGAAAGTATCGTCTATGGACATTGTATCACTGACTGGCTGATTCATCATCCATACGCTGGCATGTTACAATACTCCAGTAGAAGTTGGCCATTGTCACCACCGTAGAGTGAAGATAAACTACTCAAAGTATCAGACAATCGAGGCGAAAATGAAGAGGCTACATAGACATGCAAAGGTTGATCTTGAACTATTGAAAGTTCTTTATGGAGAAAATCGATCAGCTGAGCTATATTCCAAGATCCATTTAAAGAGAGCACGGGTTTGGAGAGTTTAGCTACACTACCAATTGGTTTCAAGCGAACATTTACAGAAGTGGGTGCAGATGAAGGTTCCATGATAAGCCAAAAAGAAAGTAATCTTATTTTCGGTATATTTGTCGATGTATTTGCCTTTTTCTGGCCGTCGGAGATCAAGCAAGAAAAGGGATCCCTGGGAGAGTTAATATCCTCGCGAATTAATGTTATTTCAGGCGTGCCAGTACAGCTCGATTTGGTCTTACCTCTGATTCGCGTTGATAAGCAAATTTTTTTTTTTTTCGTAGTGTTTTTATTGCTATATTAAACGGTTCTACAGTATTTTAATTTGATTCGTCAACTTTGTAAGGGTATTGTTGCACAGCAGTGTCTAGAATATTCGCTTAAGTCCGACTCTCCCGAGAGAAAGTATCACTGAACCTAATCGCTAACGGCACTAGACTTGGCGATACCGTGGACACTGAACTACACGTTTGATATTCAACAATATTGTTTATGGCATGACTTCACTGATACAATCAGTATAGAACACAGCCCATTTTTTTTTTTTTTTTTTTTTTTTGTTTTTACTGCAATTGAAAAGAAAAATCAGCTTGTGCGCTACAGTCTTGTGTGCTACTGCATCCTGTATGTCACACAGCTCTTATAGAAGATTATAGTTTTTCATCCCACTAATTTGTAATCTTTTCTTTTCGCTCCCACCATGCGTTACTAATATACACAATTCTAGATCAGAAACATCATAGATGATTTACAATTACTTTTTACTGATTTCTATTTTTTATAAATATCTCATCTTATTGATGTAATCTTCTTCAGGTCATTACGTCAACAACCTTAGTCACTTGTTCCATTCGCAGTAATGTATCCTGAAAGTCTAATTGTATAGTTTGGTCGCTTATTATTGGCTTATATTATGTTAATTAAATAATCATCTCTCAAACTAAAACCTTATAGCGTTTTTTCGATTTAAACAGCACCCCCGTGGGCATACATATAAATGTATATTGGTTTCTCCCATTTTCTGGTTTTCGACAATCTCACTATTTTCGCATAATTAAAGAAATATATTCTTTCTTTATCATAGTATACCTTCCCACCACTCTTGATATCGTTTTTCCATCGCTGATTCTATCGCCTTGCTTGTTATTTTCTCTAGTTTATTTTTTCTCCTGTCTGAAAAACCTTAAACCTCAAGTTTGTGCAATATGTCCGTGGACAGCACAGAAAACAAATCAGATCAAGTAGTTTCAGTTCAAGATTCTGATGCTTGTTCAGTCAGTTCATCTCTAATTGTAATATCTCATTCGCGTAATAAAGAAGCGTCTGTGAATATAGAGGACTCCACGCCCGAAGCTACCACTCAATGGTCTAATACTCGCCGATATATACTGTTGGCTATTCTTTGTGCGACTTTACTCTGTTGTTCTCTAGAGCAAACTATTGTAGCCACTGCTTTGCCTCAGATAGAGGAATCTTTGCAAGGTGGCTCCAAGTATTCCTGGATCGGAACAGCGTATATGCTTGCTTCTGCTGCCATTGCGCCGATTGTAGGAAACTTCTCTGAAGTCTTCGGCAGAAAACTGATTCTCCTTAGTTCAATGATTGTATTTCTAGTTGGCAGTGCTTTGTGTGGTGCTGCAACTTCTATGGATATGTTAATAGCTGCCCGGGCTATCCAAGGAATTGGCGGGGGTGGTCTCAATTGTATGTGCTATGTATGTGCTTCTGATATCTCCACCGTCCGCCAACGCGGAACTTTCTTGGGCATGCTTGGTTTTGTGTGGAGTATTTCAGCTGCTATTGGTCCTGTTATTGGCGGTGCACTCACTGCCTATGTCTCCTGGCGATGGGTTTTCTATATTAATTTACCGATTGGTGCAGTGGCTGGTCTCCTTCTGCTCTTTCTATTTAATTTGCGCCACGAACCCATCTCTGTAATGGAGGGTCTCGCTCTTGTTGATTTCGGTGGAATTATCACCATCTCTGGTGGTACCATATGTCTTCTAATTGCTTTCCATTGGGGTGGTTCCGAATATTCGTGGTCTTCAGGCCTAGTGATCGGGATGCTGGTAGCTGGTGCCGTGTTGTATGCCTTGTTTTTCTTGGTTGAACTGAAATTTGCTAGACAGCCTCTTCTTCCTCTTCGTCTCTTGGCTGGCCGCACTAATCCCGCTGCCTATTTGTCTGACTTCTTCCAAGGTGTCATGTACATGGGTATGTGCTATTACCTACCGCTGTGGTTTCAGGCTGTAAGAGGCGAAAGTACTGTAAGATCTGGAATATCTCTTGTTTCTTTCGTTGTTCCTGCTGGTATGATGTCTGGAATATCAGGTCTAATTATCAGCATAACTGGCAAATATCAGCTACTGATCTGGTCCTCTTTAGGCTTGGCAACGCTTTTCCAGGGCCTCTTGATACTAATAAATGAAACAATCAGTCCAGCAATTTACCTAACCTTTTTTGCTTTGCTAGGCTTCTTCACTGGTCCTGGATTCTCATCTCAGTTGGTACCGATTCAGTGCAACATCAAAAGCGAGGACTTGGGCCCCTCAAGCACGGTCTACTCGTTCATTAAAACACTGGGTATGGCATTCTCTATATCTATTGGAGCATTAACTTTGACTAATGAAATAAATAAGCTGGTCTTAGAACCTCAGTTCTCCCCGTTGGGTGGGGTGATTACTGGAAATAATGCTGCTGCAATGGTTGATTATATATACAATGAAATGAATCCTGCGTTGGTTCCCTTGGCTCAAAAACTATATGCTGATGGGTTTCGCTCAATGTTCATTGTTTATACTGTTATGGCTGGTATTTCCTTTCTCAGTTCTCTGTTTATCGGTAAATACCCTCTGCATAACCACATGCAGGGTATGCACGCAGCTATGTAAAGGACCAACAAAAACAAACCTATCTAACGGTACTGGGATATACGGTAAAATGTATTTTAAACGAATTTAATGACTTTCTGTTTTACATTCCTTTTCTTTTTTTCTTTTTTTGTAGTTGGTAACGTTAGTGTTTCCTTATTTAGTATGTAGCCTACGTTTCGATTTAGTAATGTAAATTAAAGCTAATGTTATGAACAAACCAATTTATATTATTCTGGTCATTAGAGAGTAAAAATCAATCATTGCAGTCCCTTCATTACTGTTGTAAGGGCATTAGACAGCTGATCACAAAGTTTCCATCGAGGAGAACACCTGGAAATTATCATACAGGCAGTTACCATAGAATCAGTAAAGGTATTTTGTACCTTTTTCATAGCCGCCGATGAGGCGCGAGAGAGTTGGAGGTCAGCTAAAGTCATAGCTGCGCCATAAATGTGATGGATAGCGTGTACTGAAATGTTCGGTAAGATTGGTCCGGATAAGACAGAGCTGACAGGTGTATGGACGGCTTCATCATAAATTTCGATAATTCTTTGGGCGCTGAAAGCAATGTCTTGAGAAATTGGTTCGACTTTTGTAGATGATAAGTATGTGTTGTATGACAGGTATAGCATCAACCGAGTGCGATGATAATAGAGCTCGACAATTAGGCTTAAATCGTTCTGATCGCCTAAAGGGGTGACATCTTCACCAGCGGAGTCGATGCTAGGCACACCAGGGGAGACTGAAGAAGCTAGACGGGCTCGATAATTTCGACTCACCGAAAGACAGTTGTCGAGACGATCGCGCAACTCAGTAACTAATGCCGGGGCATTTTCCACGTCTTTCTCGGCTGAGTAGTCAAATGTTGTGAAGATTATATTGGCGATTCGAAGAATATCTAGAATCACACCGGACCAAGAGGAGGAACTGGGTCCAGAAATTGAACCTGTGGTACTGCTGGTGATATCCTGGCTATGGCTATCATAAGCAGTGTGTGAGTCAGGGTCGCAGTTGTAAAGCAGAGAGAGTCTTCCGAAAGTAGTAGCCTCCGAGGTCTCGATGAGATACACGGCATGATACAAGTTTAATGCTTCTAGATCCTCATGCTGGAGGTGATAAGACAGATTTGTGCACATCAGGGCGGCCCATCCAGAAAAAGTCCAGGACTTGGTAAGAGACTGATCATCAAACTGATGATATAAAGCAAGAAGAGACATGTTACGAATACTTTCGTTGTCCAGTGTTGCTACCACGGTATCAATAAGATCTGAGCAGCTGCAGAAATAAAGGTCAGAGAGCTCGAGAAATTGGATATTATCGTTGGCTAGAATTTCACAGGCCAAAGCACAAATGATACATACCTGGAAAAACTGATGAGCAGATATGGAAAGAAGCTGAATTTCCAACCGATCGGTGATTGGCGTTGGAGGAGGAGCAGTATTCATAGCGGTTTCTATGGCTTCAAAAACCTCCATGAAATCACTGGCAATAGTAGCAGGATGACCGATCAGATCAAAAGGATTTAGTCTGGCCAAAGCTACTGTAAGCAGTTCGTTAAGATGGGTCATTGACCTAAATAAAGATACTGCTACTGATGACGAGTACCAGTCTGGACCATGTACCGCATAGGAGGATTCGGGGGAGGTCTGCTCTAAACTCAGTCCTGGCGTCAGAGAATCGATAATTCGATCGGCAACTCGATCAATAGACGATTGAGATGAGCTAGAAGTTGATAGCTGAGATATAGCGTTATCGATGGCATCGCGATGCACAGGGGAGTTCTTGTAAAAACTAGAAAAGACCTTTGTGGCTATGGTATAGGAAGAGCTAGGGCCGAAGTAGCGATTGATACCAGGAGAGATTTCGTGGTGCTCGACTACCGAAGATTCTAATGAGTACGAGTTGACGTCTGGAGTGACTAATAGACCAGCCGTTGGACGGGTGTGCAGATTAGGTGAGATCGATAGAGTATCGAGTTGCTTTATGGCGTTAATGAGATGGTAGATATCGGCGCGGGATACGGTTTGGTCTAAGGCGGAATCGTTAAACAAACACTCATTACCATGAATCGTGCAGTAATTGCAAGCTGGGAACTGGTGATCACATTTTAACCTGCGTTTACGGCAAGATAGGCATGGAGGAGCGTTTTTCAACCCGGAAACGATGGTAGGATTAAGACCTTCGTACAAAGAAGAAGAGGCATTGGAGTTGCCAGACGTTTGCGAAATAGCACTAGGACTCGGCGTCAATAACAAAGATGGTTTCTGGTCGTTTATGTCGTCGTTTTCGACGCTGTCACTAGTCTCCTTTGACTGGCCAAAAAGAGAAGAGATCTGAGAAGTAGAAGATGACTGAGAAGTAGAAGAAATATCCATCAATAACGATCCGGAAATTGTAGATAACGGTTTACTGGACAGATGAAAAGAATGTATATCTAAACCCGATTCACGTTTGTCATGCGACATGGTTCACCAGGGGCAACTAGGCAAGGAAAAAAAGGAAAAAAAAGAAAGTAATTTGAGGGTATATCGTTGATTATATACTTTTTGGTTAACGAACAGATAACGAAACCTTATCTGCAGGGCTTTGTGGACTTTAAGGTTAGATGTACTACAGTTCAGATAGTTGTGATAGGCCAAATAAAAGTAATAGAGAAATAGGAGACTTCACAAAAAGAAGAAAAGATAAAAAAGAAGAAAGGTTGATAGATAACCTTCGTTGTCTTATCAGTACAGCAAGGCCTGCTGGGAATAGCTTGCAAATGAAATGATACATAGTGGGTTTTTTTTTTTTTCTTTTTTTGCTTTTTAAAGAAAAGTAATCTGGAATTTTGATATTGTAATAAAAGTTAACGTAGGCGACAATTATAGAGAATACCGGATGAAGGCAAGGGACAAAATCGACAACAGGTTTGTGGGTGGAGACGGAGATGAAGGTATCTCCGATATTGGCGCATGGGCGCCCCAACCCACGAAGGGCCGTCGGCCAGGCCCGCCAGGCCGCCAAGCAGCGACTGGGAAAACAAAGGGGTTCCGGCAAATAGAAATAAAGTAAAAAATAAAGTAAGAAAAAATACTCACAGATGCCAGTCGGGGAATTTAAGATCGACGTTGAAATTGGGTTTGACAAACCGGTTCAGCCCCTCGGACTGGTGAATCGCTAGCAGGGCCTCCATATCGCTGGAGGAGAGATCTAAGGCCACAGCGTTCTGGTCGGCTCGAGCCGGGGTGACGGTTTTTGGCAGACACACTGCACCGCGGGCAATATTGAAATTGATCAGAACCTGGCTGGGTGTCGCGCCTAGCCGTTCCGCGATCTGGCCCACTACCGGGTTGGCCAGCAGCGGGCCCCCCGTGCTGCCCAATGGACTGTAGGCCTCGAGAAGGATTCCGCGTTTAGTGCAGAACGCCAAAATATCTTCCTGGGGCAATAACGGGTGCATCTCCAGCTGGTTGGCGGCCGGCACAACTTCGGCAGATCCAAGCAGCTGGTCTAGAAACGGAATCGACATATTGGACACGCCGATGGCTCGGGCCTTGCCTGTGTGGTACGCCTCGGTCTCCAGCGCATTCCAGGTGTCGATATAGGACCATTCTTCATCCAGGTCACGAGACCCGTCTGCTCGTATGGGGACTAAGGATTTGCCGTCGTTTTTCATGGGAATGGGCCAGTGCATCAGATACAAGTCTAGATAATCGAGGCCCAAATTAGCCAAACTGCGATCGATGGCAGCGGCAACCTCGCGGTGGTGGGTGCACCATAGCTTGGTGGTGATAAACAAATCTGCTCGAGTCACTTTTCCGGACTCGATAGCTGCCTTGATACCTAGACCAACCTCTTTTTCATTCATGTAAGCATACGCAGTGTCGATATGGCGATATCCCGCATGGACAATGGCGTACTCGACAATTTTGGCTGTTTCTCCGGGCGCCGACTGCCAGGTGCCTAGACCCAGTGCTGGAATTTTAGCTCCTGTGTTTAGTGTAAAAGTCTTAGAAGTGAGAGACATTGCTATAAAACAATCGGCAGGATTTGGTGTTGCTTATATAATAATAGGTTAATCTGGGTAAACCCTGGGGTTATTACCCCATATAAACCCAACCTTATCGCCTACTGGCCAATCATAATGTCGGCAGTCATAATTTCATAATTTTCTGCCCACGCAACTCGAATAACCCGTGGGGTTAAGCAGCCAAGCAGCTCAAATATCTGAATATCAGTAATGATATCGTTTACTGATATCATTTACTATCATTTACTGATATCATTTACTATCATTTACTGATATCGTTTACTGTAATACATTTAGTACCTCATCTACAACATTGCAAACACTGACATTAGTGTCATTTGACGTTTGCATCTAGCTGGAGTAGTACTAAATGTATTATCTATAAAGATGTATGACATTTACGACACATATTTGTCTAGTCTTGTAGTAATTGTTGTTGTTTCTCAGTTAGTCTTTTAATTGTTTTTCTTTTCATTTATTTTTTCTTTTCTTGGTGCGCAACTACTAATAAGAGATCTATTTCTGGGATTTTCCCAAATTTGGTTTAGATTAGATTAGATTAGGTGCTAACCTGAGAATCTCAAGATAGGAACTCACATGTGAACCAGCACTATAAAGCAAACCAAGCACCCACAGCAAAAATATAAAGCTATACCAACCACCAAACAACGTTCATTTATTGTTCAACAATGCACGAACGTCAGGCTTCTGGATTTCCTGGTCCCAGTCTGGTCGTAACAGCTCAAAGGCCTGGGTTGCACGAGTATACGTGATTCCTCCTTGACGAGCTACCGGTTGAAGAACCGCAGGATCAATCATGCTTTGATCTTCATTCAGAGCATCGTCTCGTACATGGAAACTCACCCCTTCGCAAATACACAGGGTCCCTGTGACCTGGCCCGTACTCGGGGACGTCCATTCATGAGATGAAACCAATTTCGCTTCAATACTAAATACTGATTCAGCTACATGGGACGGCTTGACTTTACTTGAAGGAGCCTCAGTTAAGCCCGACAATTCCCATTCAGATATCTCTGGCGGGGCGTTGATAGCAGTATAATTAGCTGCTTCTATGAAGAATTCAGAAATAATGTTGATCGTCAGCTCGCCAGTATCTAGAATATTCTGACAGGAGTCTTTCTTAGTGCCTCGACCAGCACTAAAACCCACACAGAAAATCGGCGGATCATGGTTCACTACCGTGGTATACGAGAACGGAGATAGGTTCTTGATTCCGTCCTTAGAGATCGTGCTCACAAACCCTATCGGCCGAGGCACGATTCCTGAAATTAAGAGTTTATAGTTCAAAACCGGGTTTCTTCCCGCCTTATAAGGGTCGATCTCCACCTTTTTGTGGGTTTTCCACTCGTCACTGGTGGCTCCAGAGCCTACTGCCCAGTCTGGTTTAGGAGTTTGCATGTAATGAAACGATTCTTCAGTCTCAAATTTAGGTCTCGCGGCTTCTACTTGGCTAAAATCCCCATGAGGATTTCTCTTAATTTGGTGCTCAATATTAGAACTCATAATGCTTGGTCTGGCTTGATTAAACAAACAAAAGTATTAGTTCTGGAAAGAAAGCATACAAGAAATCTGGGGTAGGTGCGGCTTTCCCTTAGAGAAATCTAATTAAAAGTCCTCCACAAGAAGTTACTAAATTATAGATCAAGCAATGCTACTGGCTCAATATAGAATAGAGAAGTTCTAATCAATTTGATGGTTGCACTATTGTAATTTATAATTGACGATCTTCAGAACCAGGGAAACAATTAAAGTACCATAACAAGTAAAAACAGAAAGCAAAAAGATAAAGATAAAGAAAAGGTAAAGATAGATAAGGTTCAGTCTAAAATAGAAGTAGTATCCCAATCTTTTAATAAGTTAAGACTTCAACTAAACTATTTTGGCGACTCTAGATCGTAACTGCTAAGTCGTACAAAGAAATCGCTTTTGCAAGTGTATTACTTTAAGATAGTAAAAGTTTTATTAGGATTAGTTAAATGACATAGGTTGAGTCCAAGCCACACAGTACCGATTTATTATAGATCCAAATACAATGTAAATATATAAAGCCCTGGTGCATGCGGACAGTAATACAATCCAATAAAAAACACAGAGGATAGTTTCATTAGTCTCTTTATACGTCACTGTAGTTGAAGTCATAAATATCACAAGCGTAACTGAAAAGATCGGTGCGAAGTACAGTTATTCAAGGTAGTCGTTGATGCTGAGATGTTGCATGATACCAAAACCAAATCTGGTGTATATTTTCTAACCTTACATGCGCTGAGCAATGAACCAAGAAAAGTATTATAAGATGAAAAGCGCAAAGTAGATACACATATTTGGCATCTGTTTAAAGAAGATAGCAACAATTACGGACATATCAAAAATGTCACTTGTTTAATGTCGAAAAATGCAGATATGAATAGGGTATCGGATCGACTTCTAGCTTGTACCCACTGGTAACATACAGTTCGTTCGACAATCAATCATTGCTTAATAGATGTTCTAACAAAAGAAAGCAAATACTCTTCTTGTAGTTTCTGGACTGTCTCACTCTTTACTCCACAGCAAAGTCTACTGCTCGAAACAAGAATGATAACATGCGCTATCTGTTTGATTTAATGCAAAATTCAATACGAAATTTTCACTGGTGTCTAGAGGTACTATATAATACGCAGCACGACCGGTCTTTGTAGACCAGGAGAAAGAGTTAACAACGCAGTAGGTTCTACACCAGTGTCCAGCATAATCAAACAGCAGATAAAGCGGTCGCTCCATAAATTGAGCGGCGTTTTTTTTTTCTCGGCGGACCTGAGGGCATACTTATCGGCATACTTATTCCCGTAGACGTTGATTTCCTTAATAATCAATCTTTCGTTCAAGGATCGCGTTCTCATTCAAAAATGTAAATTTAGTGGATATAAGGTGTCCTGCAGACCACATATGTGATGGCAGCCTATTTCCAGAGGTTGATGGGAAATAAAGTCTTAAATGCCTAGCATACTCAATTCATTAACCACAGATAGGATTAATCCTTTATGGTTAATACTAAGTCAATACTGCAGTAGGGTTGTTAAGATAGGTGTATGTCTTACTAATAGGAAGACATCCAGATTACGTAGATAATATTACCGTAAGTAACGGGTAACATGGGTATTTCTACCCTGATCACGTGTGCCACCACCACATCCGGTCGTTGGATAAGCGCCAGTTCAGCACTTATTAAATTAGAATCAGTTTTAGGTATGAAGGGTCATTTCTATACAGTTTGAAAGCTCCTTCACAATATTAAAACTTTTGCTAAGATGTATTACTGCTAAAAAAAAAAAAAAAAAAAAAGGATCAACTATAAATACCCAGATTAAGTCATATTGTAGTCTTCTTTCAATCGCTACTTTTCTGTACACTGCAATGGAAAATCTATTACCTGTAGAAACAATGGACATAACAACCACCGTCTGTTCGATTAACTAGCAATTCAAACTTGACACCGCCCTGCTGAACGCCTACAGGTACTGCATAGTACGTAGAACGGCCAGTTTCGGTCGGCGAAGTGAACGGGCAGGTGTAATAGTTTCGAGAGAACACGCCGTAAAAAAAACAGTAGGTTCCACACCAGTATTCTTTATACTCATACAGCAGATATGTTTGCTGTTGGGCAAATAAGCTAGCGGAATATGCAGGGACTGATCTCACACGAGTCCCGGATCCACAGGAAACAGAAGAGGCTAGGTTGGTATATGGCATATCCTTATGCTCTTTGAGATAAGAAACGCCGAAACCTTCATCTCTTGGTGTAAAAATCTTGGCTTGATGTACCGTATTCTTGTAAGAAATAGTGAAAGATTTATCAACCTCTGTTGGCGAATCATTACAGACACAATTAGATGTCGGGAGTTTTGGGCCAGGACCAACGCCGACAAATTTGGTAGGCTTCCAGTGGGTTGTATATAGGTCAATCTCTTCTCCACACCTGCTGACAATTTTACTGTGTTTTGCTTCTTCTGCGGCATATTTTTTTATTTCATCAAGAACTGCTGTTTCGTTAAGCCACTTCTTCCCCACTACCGGCAAATCGTTTAAATTGTATTTAGTAGTGAAGAGCTCAGGGTCAAAATCGGGAAAGCTGCTATCATCACCAGTCAATGGAACAAGAGTTCCGTCTTTTAAAGTGAACTTGGTTGCAAGATCATGTTCTTGAGCAGGTTGTGCAACATTGTTCGATTCAGAAGTTGAATTATCTGTCAACGTAGGCAGAGCCTGCGCAGTGACAAGTAACACTAAGGTGGATTTTAAGGAAACCATTGTTTGAAAAACAGTTTTGAGGTGCTCCTTTTATATTTATGCTTTTAAAAGTGTTGCATTTCTTTTATGGGGTTGAATGAGGCTGAGAGATGAACGAGATTGGTAATGTCGCGATAATAACCAAAGGATTAAAAAAATGGCCACATTTCTTATTTTTTTTTTCTTCTTTGTTTAAAGTAAGTTGATGTAAATAGTACTGTCAGCAAAGAATTTGAGTAGAATATTGAACAATTGACAAATAATAATTGGTAGAAAATAGTTGAGCTAACAATAATTCATTATCGTCCATCTTATTGGAACTCTAGGGTTCTCATTAAGGTTTGGTACCAAACCTGCCCTATATCATCCTAGAGTGCCTTATGAAGAATTGAGAAAGTACCAGTAACATCGTAGACAATAAAACTCCGGTTTCTTACTCCGGTCAACTAGAGGCGATTTAGATAATATCTACTGAGCTAGGTCGGAGGTTCTTTACTTATTTCGTTGTAGAGTCGTATTTGTTCAAAACGCCAGCTTGGACTCACTGAGTTCTAACATCTCTCAAGTAGACAAAAGTCTTTTTCGTTCGTAACTTTAATTCTTTAACACTCTAACTTACTCCGAGAAGCAATCCTTAGACGGTGTGGTGACACACGTGATTAGAGGGGGTATTTGGGCCCCGATTGGGAAGTAAACGGTAACTTATCTTTATATTATATTATATTGTACCTTGTGTATATTAGCTATTTAGTGTTACCGTCAGGTTCATTATTATGCGAACCAGTTACTCACGGTAATACTACCTACGTAATCTGGAGGTCATCCTATTAGTAAGACTCCGGTCTTCCACCTCCGCCTTATAGGAGTATAGGACATACACCTATCTTAATAACCCTAC
>JAJMFE010000110.1:0-13662 GCA_030574555.1 Tortispora phaffii
AGAAATCGAATTGGAACAATCTAATCAGAGGTCAAAAAACAGGTTATAGAACAAGCTGATTAGATCTTATAAAAAGCAAGCCAAAACGAGAGACCAATATAATCACTATGCAAATAATAGATATATACAAAACCTACAGGTTGTTTATATATATATTTATAGTAGGGAGGCAAAGATGTAGAAGAAAGACAAAAAAAGGTTGGCGCAGCAACCTTCTTTATATATATGGTTTCATGACGTCCCGTGGACACAATATCCCACGGTACGAGCGGCAGGGCAGTTGTAACGCCAAGACCAAGATAAAACCAAGTTGAAAATACCTAAAATCAAACTAGAATTATGATCTTATGATCTTACTATTGTTAGTACAAAAGAATTATCGTTTGTTCTTGAAGTTAATAGCCAGTATCTAGAGGGTCGACACACGAATCTGGGGAGAAATAAGGTTTCAACAAGGTTGGCGTGATGTCCGAAAAGTCCTATTTGGGTGAAAGGACTGAAAGGAAGGCCCGAAAAGTCTAGGAGGCCGACAACCTTATTGAGGAAAATAACCAATCAGACAGAAGATATTCACCCGGTTAAAGATCGTTTAATCAACAATATAATTTCTAGAAGCATATGTCTATACCATAACCAGTACTCAAAGTGAAACGAGATAAAATAAGTTCTAAAAATGAACAATTTAGAACCAAATAGTTCTAGAATTAAATTTATATATAATCTGACTATATTTCCGAATAAAGGAACCAGCGTTTACAGTGGGATCTACGTTACTGGGAGGCCGGCATGTGACCCCGCTCCACACTAATAGGAGACCCTGAAAGAGGAAAAATCAGGTGTTAAGGTTTGTTTCTGGTTATTAATATAAAAATGGTTAGAGAAAAGATAACAAGAAGGTAAGGAGTTGACAAATGAATAATAGCCAAAAAAAAAAATAAAAGAAAAATAATAATAAAGAAAAATAAAGAAAAAAGAAATAAAAATCGTTGCAGCTAACAAATCATATTTCTGACTGTATCTTAATCTAAACTAAATGTGATCTGGCGCCTAATATGTGAAAGGTATTTATTATTAGTATAAGGTTATGAAAGAACCGGAAAATACGATCTACAAACAACAGTTAAACAAAGACAAGATAATAGAATACACAGAAAGGTTTGAATAGAAAGAATAAAATAAAAAAAAAAAAGAATAAGAAAAAATTATAAAAAAATATAAAATATTTTTAAAAGATTTAATAAATATATAATAGACTTTTCTGGTTACCCCTTGTGACACCATAGATTTAGTAAGATCGAACTCTACGGGATATTTCTAACTACACGACATCGACTTCAGACGGCCATAAAAGTAATAAATTGTCACTGATTTAAATTAGACAATTATATTTTATTGTTTCTAGTTTTTACAACAATTTGTAGCTATTTAGAGCTATTTAGAGCTGTTTAGTTATATCAATAGTGTTAAGAGATTTACTATTATTACTATTGGTATTGATTGCTATTTCTGCTTCCATTTTAATTCCAGCAACTAACTAACTTGTGATGGGACATTTCGAAATTACAGCCGGATAAACCTCCGATACTCTGGAGCAGACATATCCATGATTGATCTGTTTTGTCCACTAAGAACATTATAAAAACCCATATTATTATTTACAAAAACAAAAACATATTATTTTTAATAAATTTATATTCTACTTGTATCAGAATCTAGTAGTCATTCTATTCTCATGACCTCGGCTGGAACTCCGGATGCAAAACCTTAAACTCCACCCCCCGCATTCTCTTTATACTTTAGTGCCAATTTTATTTCATCGTTTCTTTTCACTATTACAGTATTATAACAACTTATAGCGATCATAGCGATCATAGCGATCATAGCGATCATAACGACTTGTTCTTGATTTCTATAGCTTCTCACGTGATTTCTATTTCACTGTAAACTGTGTTCTGGTAGACTCCTAGCCAGCATCTATTTTCCCGCCTTTTATTCTGCGGTTATCTTAATTATTACCGATCTTTCGGCTCACCAAGGTGTAGCTAAGTAGAGTTATTAAAACTACTGCGGTTATATTACAAAAAGACACAAGAGAGAAAAAAAAAAGGATTGTAGTATAACCTTGTTTTAATATCTTTTCTTCTTGCTTCTTCGTAATTGAAGATAATGTCTCTGGTATCGAAAGAACCTGTACTGCCGCCTTGGGGATATGCGTTATCGGGATCGATCGGTGCAGTAATTGCCAATTCGATAGTGTATCCGTTGGATATTGCGAAAACGAGACTGCAAACGCAACCAAAACGCAAACGGGCCGCTACGGGCTCAACGCGATCGCGGGCAGATTCATCGATCTCAGACTCGGCGTCCGAATTCCAAGACAACTATTTGGACGAGATCGAGGACCCGAAATACTACAAACATACCTGGGACGCGATCCGCAAGATATACAAACACAACGGACTCAGCGGACTCTATGTGGGATTGCCAGGAACGTTGTTGGGGGTGTTTGCGACCAACTTCGCCTACTTCTACTGGTACGGGTTGGTGCGGACCGCGTACCAGCGGCGGGTAAAGACAATTTCGACGTCGATGGAGTTGGTGCTGGGCGCAGTGGCCGGCGCGTTGGCGCAACTGTTCACTCTGCCCATCTCGGTCGTCACCACTGCCCAGCAGACCCACGACGGCCCGCCCGAAAGCGTGTTGTCGACTGCGAAGAAGATCGTGGCCCACGACGGGGTGTCGGGGCTGTGGCGGGGGCTGAAGGCGTCGCTGGTGCTGGTGGTGAATCCCAGCATCACGTATGGTTCCTACCAGCGCCTTAAAGTGGTGCTGTTCCCTGGCCAAGACGCGTTTTCGCCGGCCGAATCGTTTCTGCTTGGCGCGATGTCCAAGGCCATGGCGACCGTAGCCACCCAGCCGCTGATTGTAGCTAAGGTGATGGTTCAAGCGGCGGCAGGCAAAGCATCCAGCAAGGACTCTGCGCATCTCAATAGTTTTGGCTCGGCCTTGAAATACCTGGCGGTTCACGAGGGCATCTCTGGTCTATTCAAGGGGCTTGGTCCGCAGTTGGGCAAAGGTGTCATTGTACAGGGACTACTTTTTGCTTTCCGCGACCAAGTACAGCTGCTGATTGTGTTGTTATTCCGCCTGGCTCGAGCCCGCCGAGTGTAGCTTCTTCCAAGTCCAAGAATAGCAGAAAAGCAGAATAAAAAAACGACGATAACCTCCTTTCTAAGCGACCCCTTATTTCTTCTACTCATATATCTTTACTATATAGTATGCTCTTACAATAGATTACTCATATCTTACTATATAGCATGCTCTTACTGTAGATTACCTATATCTCTTTACTTATGTAGTGCATACACTTCTTTACTATAGATTACTCTACTATATTACTCTACACTGCTACACACAGTTCATAGATGAAATCGTATTTGACATCATAACTACTAACCATCAAGGCCCCGACCTCGACAACCAGCATTCATAGACCCTTCCACTTTTCTAGGCCTTGACCTCACCGCCCTTGCGAGCAATCAGAGCCAAACGGTCCTTGTCGAGTTTGGCCTTGGTGATCACCACCTTGGACGGGTGAGTGAGAACAGGGACAGAGTTGCCCGAGCCCTTGTCGCGGGTGACCTTATCGACCAGAATCGAGTATTTCAAGCGGTAGACCGAGTTGACTTTGCCTTCGCGGCCCTTATAGGAACCGCGGATGATCTGAACCTCGTCATCTTTACGGATAGGCAGCGACCGCACCTTGTATTCCTGGCGCAGCTCCTTCGACAGCGGAGCAGACATGATCACCCGGCGGGCCGACGATGGCGCACTGAAGTGGGCTTTGCGGGATTTGCGGCGAGAGCTCGACACGTCAGCAGACACTTTGGCCATTTTTTATTATATGTATAAAATGAATCAAGTGGTAAAAGAGACTGGTGGAGTTGGTAAATGTCGAGTCGCCCAGGGTTGGGACTGCGTGCCCGGCCGCTTGTCGCAGTCACGTCGGTTAGGGCAGTAGCTGTAACTACTAGGGTTGCTTATCGCAATTATTCCCCAGCTGCATCCCAAACTTTATTTATTTACATCGCTCCACCACGCTGCTTATCGTCTCTTTCATTTCATATCTTGAAACATTGTCCGTCGCAAAAGAATTAGAACTGCAGCCAATTCTTGTCTAATGATGTCTTTCGGTTTTCTAACATGACACAATCTATGTATAGATATAAAGCTTTATATCTTTTATTTTCTTTCCACTCCTCCTCATCATCATCATGCCATCTACTTCAAACTCCTCTCCGAGTCCTAGTCCTGGTACTTCTCTTCCTATAGATATCGGCTTAGACCTTGCTTCTATTCCTCCGAGTCCTCTTTCATTGGCTACTACTGCTTCTGCTCGATTAGTAAAATATGAATGTTCTAGTAGATATCTTGTTTCTGCCGCTATATTGTGTGGCGTTTCCAGTCCTTATCGAACCCTTATTCCGGCCCCGGCTGAAATGGCCTCCACTACTACTCGGCCTCCTACAGCCTTGGGTCCGCTTTGGGTTCCTCAATTTATTGAAAGTTCTCTTTCTTTGACTGAAAGTCCTTTAGTGTCTAGAATAATCCACTCCGCCGTTTCTTCTGCGTTGCCTTATGGTGCCCATATGCTCCTTCAACATACCCCTCCACTTCCTCGCTGGCATTTTTTCTCGTTAAAAATCCGCCCTGTCCGGACCTTATATGCAACAACTGTGATCCAATGGCTTCCTGCCGATCATCTGTTTAGATCTGCCTATATCGAGAAATTCTCTGCTACGCCTCTAGATGATGTCTCTGCTCTCCCTGACCTCTGGGTTCCTTACGCCCTGGTTTTGTTGTCTTCGCATCGAATCACCCGGTTTGCTGTAGACTGGCTTCATCTTTTTACCTTGAAACCACAGCTACCAAAATTTCAAGATCCAGACCTAATTGCTTTGCTCAACTACGAAATCCACAAGGACCGGCCCATCAAACTCTCCATACGCAATTTTGAACTTGAATCCACTCTTCACATCGAAAATGCTTTAGGACACACTTTATCCTGGGCCTTGTTTCAGTGCTTAGACTATGTCAATGTCTTTACTATTCTGGATTTCATGATCTCATCTAACGGTAAAGTCGTCTTTCTATCCCAGAATTTATCCATGGTTTCCATAGCCGTCGAGTTCTTCGTTCACTGTTTACCCTCTTTCAAAGGTATCTCTATTTCGCCGGTACCGACTCTTCAGATTCACAACTACCTTTCCATGCCCGGCCCCGTTATACTTGGAATCGGTTTTGAGTGCAGAAATATCCTGGACTCTTACTCTACCAACATTCTCAAAGTCGATCTAGACCATAACTATTTAAGTCCATCAAGTATACTCATACAATCCCGAAAGAGTTTAAAGAAGTTACCTCTTGCCACGTTTGCCCAACATATCGACACTCCGGAATTCTGTTTTTCTATGGTCCACGCGGACTATCTTCGATTATTCAGCGAACACAGAAATAACGGCATGCTTCCAGTAATGCAAGTCCTACCGCCAAAATGGTGGTCCATTAATGTCACCGAGGCCATCATGCGGTTTGTACGCTCACGCAGCCAATCTCGTAATATCCGCAACACCATAAATGATGATCTACCGCGACAAATTGCCCTGAAACAGCAATATGACACTGAAGAAGCTTGGGTGAGATACAAGTTTGACGTAGACAGTCTACATTCAACCCTTTCACGAGCCAGAGACCGCGAAGTTCGCTACCTTCAAGTACTAAACTCTAACATCCAGAATATGCAGAAGATGAAAGTCAAGTTGTGCAATTTGGAGGATTCTGCCAGCATGCTGCATCATCAGGAGCAATGTACAACTGAAGCTGTCAATAACTCCCTTAATATTGCACTCTCAACTGCTTTGCATGAACATATTCCACCGGGTAAACAGTCAAAAGAGACTCCAAGGCAAGTGAAGAATAATCAATCAGAAACTACAGACAAGACAGATCAAAGCAGTGATGATCTTATCATCAATTCTCGTCAGGTAATCGACACTGGTGTTTCCAAAGTCCTGACGATTTTATCTGAACTCAGTAGCTGCGTGGACCAGATTCAATCTACTGACAAAGAACTTATGATTGAAAAGATAAAAACTGCCGAATCAGTTGCATGCGCTATCGTGGAAGATTACCATGCTGTAGTTTCAGGTTGCAGAAAATCTTCTGGTCCTGCACCGCAGCACGAAGATTTAAGATCAGTATCTCCGCTGGTATTGCACAAATCTACGGATCCCAGCAAAATATCACCACAATCAGAGAAATCAAGTTTGGAAGAAAAGATGCAATTCTTTTCTGAAAATTCTTCGAAACAAAGTACGCATTCTAGCCATCTCCACACATTACAAAGTTCTCCATCGGATCCCTTTAACAATTTCTAGAGTACAGACTTTCCAAGTTCGGGTGGGGTTAAAGTGTTCTTTTTTTCTTTTAGTCACCATAGCCAAAAGCTTTAAAATATATATTGTCCAGACTCATTTTTGTGAATTAAACTAATATTAATGTTCTTTTTTAAACATCTATAATGAAAATGGGTGTTTCTGAACTGTAGACCCTATCCATTCGGCGCGAACTAGTCGCATTTATTTCTGATGACCCTAATTTCAACGGCATTAATATCAGGCCAAACAAAGCAAAAAATGCCCTATTTATGGGAAATATAAGGTCTCTAAAAAAAATTAACATGAATATCAAAGGGTTCTTATGGCAGTTTGTAGAACCTCTTTTTCTTCCAATTTATTTATATTAATACAGTAAATTGCCTTGATCCTCTAGTCTCCTGACTCGATGTCAAGTTCTTTTCAGATTGCTACTTATATTAGAATAAGACCTCGATTTGAAAAAGAAAACGATGTATCTGTTACATGCCGTTCAAGCACGGAAGTAGAGCTGAAGTATATCAAAAAAACTGAGAAGTTGACCGTGACTAGAGCGTTCGATGAGTCTGAAAACAATGAAACTGTCTGGGGATCGGTGGGATCTTGTATTTCTGATCTTGAAGAGGGGAAGAACGTAGCAATTATTGCTTATGGAGCCTCAGGTTCAGGTAAAACACACACGATGGGAACTAGAGTCTCGCATGAACTTGGAACAGAGCCAGGCATTCTGGAGTTTATTTTACAGAATCTTTGGACCAGTACATTCAACATCGGAGTGGTTGATATCTCGTTTCTAGAAATTTACAACCATGAAGTATTTGACCTTCTTCAGGAGAATGAATCCACTAATCGGGTCAAAATTATGGATGATTTCAATGGAGACATCAACATACCAGGGCTGACGAAATATGAGGCTAGATCATACGAAGAAGCGTTCAGTATATATACAATAGGCATCGAAAGAAGGGTCACCAAAGCAACAACGGCAAACTTGAATTCGTCAAGATCACATATTCTTTTCTCTATAAGACTGCAGCAGAACCCATCCGCGGGAATTACAGTTGTGGATCTCGCAGGGTCTGAAAGAGGCATGCTAAAAAGGACAGACACTGGATCTGAATTAGCCAAAGAGTCATTGTTTATCAACTCATCCCTTTCAGGACTAAGCAAAGTCATTAAGGAGATGACAGTATATAGCGCAAACCCACAGCGAAAAAAACGTATCTCATTTCGAGACTCCAAATTGACTAGGCTATTAAGAGACAAATTTCAGAGTAATTCGAAAGTATATCTCATCCTGTGCATTTCACCAGAGAAGAAATGCGCACAAGAGTCGTTACAGACGCTGAGATTTGGATTAGTATCACAAAACGTCTCTGCAGCCGTGGGACCGAGAGTTTCACTACTTAAAGTAGCAACAGAAGGAACAGAAACAGCAAGAAGTTCAAATCACACGGGGAAAACACCAAATAAATTCATCACTCCAACTAATCCGACATCCCAATCGGTCTATGTTAGTCAGGTAACTGCAATGCACTTGTATCAAGTATTTGCAACAAATGGGCCTCCAATTCATGAGGTAAGAAGAACTCAATCGGAATTGACAAACAACCCGCGTACTACCGCAGTGGAGTCTAATGAACAATTACCAAGAATTTCAGAATCGGTTTGTGTAAATCGAACTAGAAGCAGCAGTTACATTCAAGATTCGAGCGGGGTTCCACTTAAACTGACGCACCTATTTTCCAAACCGACAAACAAACCATCTAATACAATATACATTGAAAATAGTTTGGAAAGTAAAGATCCAGCGGTTTATTCACTACAAAAACCAAGAAAGATTCAAAGTCAAAATAGAAGGTCCAATAACGCGGGAACAATGCTTTATAGTCCCGGTCCAAAACGTGCCATCACTGACAACAACAAAAACGAATTACCGATTAGACAGAAACCCAAATATCCAGAAGAGAATGTGCTAACGTGTATGTTAATTAATAATCGAGAACATATCATAAACTCGATGAATGAGCACCGAAAAGAGTTTGATAGTCTCTTGGCAGAGCTAGCACAATCATGACAGAAACGGCATGGGAGTCATATTAGACTTATCCTATCTCCAAATTGAAGACTCAGCAAAACCTGAAAAAATGTTTTGTTATTGCTATCCTTACTTAATAGCTGAAATTGATTCATAGTTCTTAACACTAGACGTTTTCAGTGGATACGATCAGACGACATGTAATGAGAAAAAATAGTACGTTTACTTGAAATAAACCGGCCATACATAGTAGTGTTGTATTATCGACCACATAGAATGTTACCAGTTAAAGGAACAGTACATGGCTTATGGCCGATAGAAGCTGCAGATTTTCTCAGTCCTTATACGTTTTTAACCACTATAGATATAAATGCAATCGCAGTATACCGCACAGGTTAAATTGGTCAAACCTGCTAGTCGAAAATGTTCATAAGCAATAAACAAAACGAGTACAATTGCAGGAAAAGACAATTGGTATATACTAAATTTATAGCATAGTTGCTTTTGGCTCAATGATTATAATACCACGACTCTAACTACATCACAGTGTTACCGGCAACATCAAATAAACAATGACAACAACAATAGCAGGTTAATATCTTATAACCTAACAATAAACCAGCTGATATCTAGCTATATATAGATCCGATACCTTAAATCACTTTAGTTATATCCACTGATAACAAGGTCCGGTATGAACAGCTGCAACCAGAGTATACGGATCACGTGCCGATTTCTTATTGGTGCGCTTCACTAAGCGAGAGCCCATACATCATATACATACATCATAGATATTCAGCATCGAGCCAGATGTCGCAGTATACTCCAGATGGTCTGCCATTGGCGGCCAATTTGGAGGCTGTGCTTCCGGATGAATATAATAGAAACTATGCTTCTTCTCTCGAATCCCTTGTAGCACCTCCGGGAGTTGCAGGAGTGTCATTGGACGCTTTAATTCCGGAACAGATCGAGAATAGATATCACGAAACGTCCGATCGAGGACTCCACGACGATACTATCGATCCGAAGAAGACCTGTGTGTTTTGTAGAAAGACGTTTGCGCATCCTGGATCATTAGGGCGGCATTTAGACCTTAAACGAGGTACACGACTCCATCCTGCCGATCAGGTAGATCAGATCCGGGGAGAAGTAAAACGTCGAGGAGATATCGTCGAAGTCAGAGCCAGACGTGCTCGACATGCCAGAGAGTACCATGCTCGAGAAGATGTACGGGAACGAACACGGGAGCGTCGCAAAGCCAAAGAAAGACTCGCACAAGCGCGAGACCAAGCCCTGGCCCGGTTCTTCGATCTACTAGGCCAGTACCAATTACCCAGCCGACCATCGTTTCCTGCCTTAGTTCTTTATCTTTTACCACCAGACCAATGGCCAGAATCGTTGCCTAACTTCGCCAGTTACGAATATCTGCTGACGAGACTCGAGACAGCGAAGTTGCAAGCACACCCAAAAGGACCAGCGTGGTTGAAAAACCTCCCTGAACTCTTTGAAGAGTGGTCCAATCTTTCTTCTACAATGCAAAGGGACTCATGGCAACTCGAACTGCGCCGCACTGCTGCAGGTGCTTTAGGTGAACATTCTCTCTTTGATGTATCGAATCGCCAGTCGTGGATAGCAGAAGAAGAGAGAGCCAATGTACGCCAACTAGAGAACCTTACTCAAACTTGGACAGAGACTACTTCTAATGGCAATATGCGATAATAACTGATATTTAAATCATCAAAAGAAAAAGAAAATTAACTGCAGAACTAGGGTGTCATATGCCGTCTCTTCGGGCCCCAGAATGTTACATTTAGCGATAAGAAGATAAGCTACAACAACCTCTCTGCATGCGAATTTTACGAAGTCTTTTTCGAACTTTCTGCAAAAAAAAAAAAAAATCAATGACAAATACCTGTAATAAATTAATTTGAAAACGCAATAGTAACAACAATTTATGTATTTCTTTTTTATTATATTCAATGCTACAATCGTATTGTCTCGAGATTATCCATAGACCGGATCAGCAGCAATCAGCATTCATGCTCATTTAACCTAATTAGGAAATTCAATCAAACTTTACTCCCTATCATTTTATCTTAATTTCACCTTGGTGCCTATAATAATCCACTTTTCTTTCTCCCCCCCCTCCAAATATAAGTTTTACAACCTCTTCAAATAGCGAATTTATGTTTTAATATTTACTAGTTAGAATGGATTGGTTTTTCACTGCATTATCTGCGGAGCCTAGAACGGAACATCCGGATCCGTCTTCTTCACGCCGCAGATCGACCTCTACGAAAGGTTTAGTAAAACCTAGTTCGGGCACTAATGAAATATTCGACGAAGACTTTAATGCTCCAGGATCTTTAAATCTTGCATCTGATGAAGCTATAACACATTTAATACAACGAATCGGCGCTGTACATTTGATCCGCCAGCTTTCTGCCGATCTGGCTCAACGAGATGCTCAGTTGTCCATTTTGCAAAGGCGAATGGACCAACGGGAACGGGCTTTACGAGATCTTCTTACAGAATGTGGAATACCCAGGGTGGAGATAGATAGAGCTCTTCATAAAGCTCGCCCGGAAACTAATCAATCTCTTCTTCAATCCTCGCTTGGCGATTTCTTACTTCCTTCCCAGAAGATCCCTGATACTTCTCCTTACACTTCTCCTACACAAGAACGATCTTTCTCTAATACTACAGAACCAGAGGCTCTGGATTACAATGACCAAGATATGACCCGAAGATCACCGAGATCCTCACACTCGGGTCTCAATCAATCAGACTCGGCTTCTACAGCTACTATAGTGCCCGATGAGCATTGCAAACATTACTTCAGTCCTTCTGACTGGCTATCTCATAGTATTTTAGATCATGTCCCTCAAAATGTCAAGCGGCCTGCAGCAGAAGCGATCAGTCTCTTTTCTCCGGCTTCTCGTGCCAATGGCTCTACAGCCGTAGTCGAAATGGATCCTATAGTTCCAGCCGACATCCAACCTCCTCCATTACTTCCTGCTTGGAGTGATAATGACAAAGAAATAATTACAGATAGATTTGGATTTATATATGACTTAGGCTATGATGCTCGTGCCGTCAGGAAAAGTTCCAAATCCCGGCGGGCTTACACTGTGACTGGCTATAAAAGCACAAAACCTTTATCTGAATCTTCAGAAAGACACAGTTTAATCTCTCTTCCTATCAAAGCTGGCAGTGTTGCTCCAAGAGCCCAGACAACTGACCCAGAGACGACCTTTCTTTCGGTCGAGGTCTCAGCACCGGCTAACATATCACCTGTTATTCACCATGACGATCCTTTTGTAACAGTCAACACACCTGAAACATCACCCGGCAAACTGATTCACAGAAACATCGACTTTCGACTTGATCAAACTTTTTCTCCTGAAAATCCACTCCCTCCTCCTCGCATGGACCCTTCATCCACTACTAGGAGCTCTATACGACAACTTGTCATTCAGCTAAGAGACTTACACGATTCATTCCAGCGAGCTCAGAAGGCTAGGTGGGATGAATTCATCAAAAGAGTCACTTCAAGAGATCTCAGTGGCTATAATATAGTAAGCTCTTTTGCAGCCGATGACAGATTTAGCGGCGAACAGCAACCAATTGGCAGTGAACTGCGGTTTTCATTTGAGGCTCTGCGGGCAAGCGCCTCCAAAAACAAATCTAGATGGAAGGATTTCAAAAGCCTTGTTCTGGGCGGCATTCCTGTAGTATATCGCTCCAAAGTTTGGAGTGAATGCTCGGGGGCTAATCGGCTCAGAGTCCCTGGCCTGTATGACGAGTTAATATCGAAACCAGAATCGGAAGATACAGAGAAAACTCAGTCTTTAATAGCCCAAATAGACTTGGATCTCCACAGAACATTACCTAATAATGTATTCTTTGGTCCTGACGGACAAGGTACTAAAAAACTTCGACGAGTTCTGTTGGCATTTGCACGAAGAAACCAAGAAATAGGATACTGTCAAGGAATCAACATGATGGGTGCGATTTTACTTTTAACACATCCCACTGAAGAAGATGCCTTTTGGACGTTAGTTGCGGTGTTGGAGAATATATTTCCCGGAAGTTACTTTTCCTCGACACTGGTTACTGCTCGAGCCGACTTAGAAGTTCTAAAAAATTACATTAAAGAGTCGCTTCCTCGAGTTGATAAGGCTTTTAAAAGACTAGGAGTCGACTCCTCGGTCTTCACTTGTAATTGGTTTCTTTCTTGCTTCACAGACACCTTACCGCCAGACGTGCTATTTCGAGTATGGGATGTTTTGTTATGCGTCGCAGATGGAGACATATATTTGTTCCAAGTAGCTCTGGCTCTGTTAAAACTCAAAGAGACAACTATAGATAGTGCTCGCGTTTCTTCCGACGTGTATCTGGCCATGAGAGATATGAGAGGGCGTCAGATGTCAGCTGAAGATGTTATCCGAACCGCAGAGTCATTTTCATTTTTAATTACTCGAAAAGATATTACTCAGATGAGGAATATTGAAATAGCCAAGCTCGAGACTGTACATAATTGACTGTGGATTCTGGTACAACCTTAGAGCACCTTGCACAGATACCTCTATATGCACTGGACTGAGGGTAAAGATCAGGCCTTATGATAATCCATTTCAATTTCTTACTATTTTTTTTTAAGTCTGTCCACAAGATTCAAGTTTTTGGAGTTTATGCATAAAGAATCTGCGTATCGACTTTTCAAGCTGATAGTCAAAAGTATCTGGCGGTGGATTAAGCAGATGCTCTGCGTTCTGGGTTTTATAAAGACCAGCAAAGATGCAGAAAACGCAGATCCATCGTATCCAATGCTTGCTATGGGCATTGAAGAAGCCAAGAGATCGCTTTATGAGATCATCACAGTGCCTCTACTTGATAGTTGCAGTGTATGCGAGGCATACAGTTTCACCAAGACTTACTCGAGATTAATGACTGAGGAGGTATTGGGTAAGAAGCATGCCGATGAGATACGCATTGGCCTAAAACATATTAAAGCATCTATGAAAGAAATGGTACATCAAATTATTGATCCTGAACCGTTCGATGATCTCAAATTTACCTCTGCAGATCGAACTAGTGTGCAGGAAGCTGCTGAGGGGCATGCAGCAGACCTTGGTGTAGGAAAGGAGGATATTATAGGTGGACCATAATGTTTCGTCAGAAATACTT
>JAJMFE010000111.1:0-12253 GCA_030574555.1 Tortispora phaffii
GATTCTGTTAAATTATTATAGACTAACAGTATAAGAGTAGTGTTAGATAAAGAGATTCTGTTAAATTATTATAGACTAACAGTATAAGAGTAGTGTTAGATAAAGAGATTCTGTTAAATTATTATAGACTAACAGTATAAGAGTAGTGTTAGATAAAGAGATTCTGTTAAATTATTATAGACTAACAGTATAAGAGTAGCGTTAGATAAAGAGATTCTGTTAAATAGTATAGACTAACAGTATAAGAGTAGCGTGAGATATGTGATTCTGGTCTGTTTAATTATAATAGAGTAGCATAGATATATGTGAGTCTATTAGATATTATAGGAGAGAAGAAAAACGATATAAAGCCATCAGAGAAATAGACCGACTACTGTTTGATCAACATGGCGTCTCGTCCAGGGCCAGTTCCGACCCAGCGGATAGGAACTGCTAAGTACTGCTCGATGAAGTCCAGGTACTTCTTGGCATTCTCTGGAAGGTCCGCGTAGGTAGAGATCTTGGAGATGTCAGTCTTCCACCCGGGAAACGTGACGTACTCGACCTCGACCTGGTCCAGAACCCGGAGGTCTTCAGGCACGGATTCCAGGACCTGGCCCTGGTACCGGTAGGCCACGGCGATCTTGAGCTCGGACAGCTGGTCGAGCACGTCGAGCTTGGTGATGTTGAGCACCGTGTAGCCGTTGATGACGTGGCTGTACTTGAGAACGACGAGGTCGAGCCAGCCACAACGGCGTTTGCGGCCGGTGGTGACGCCGTACTCGTGGCCCACAGTCTGCAGGTACTCGCCGACCGCGTTGAGCTGTTCGGAAGGGAACGGCCCGCCGCCGACGCGGGTGGTGTAGGCCTTGACGACGCCGATGGTCTCCTTGATGGTCTGGGGTGGGATCGCGAGGCCGGTACAGACCCCGCCAATGGCCGTGGAGGACGACGTGACGTACGGGTAGGTGCCGTAGTCGATGTCGAGCATCAGGGCGTTTGCGCCCTCGATGAGAATGCGCTTGTTCGCCACAATGGCGTTGTGCATGAACGGCACGGCGTCCACGACGTACGGCCGGAGGCGATGGGCCAGGTCCCGGTACCGCGCCAAGCTGGCGTCCACGTCGTAGGTGAACCCGCCATAGCGTTTCTGGCGGGTTGCGACCAAGGTGCGGAACTGGGCCGCAAACTCGTCCCATGCGCCCGGCAAGTCCGACACAAACTGGTGGACCCGGATCCCGGAACGCGAGGCCTTGGTTGAGTACGCAGGGCCGATGCCGCGTTTGGTGGTGCCGATGGCCTCGCTGGTGGAGGTGCGTTCGGCTTCCCGCAGCCCGTCGACCGTCTGGTGGAAGTCAAACACCATATGGGCGCGGGACGACACAAACAGACGGCCGGCAGCGTCGATGCCGCCCTGGGCCAACGCCTCGATTTCGCGGAAAAAGGAGTCCACGTTGAACACCACCCCGGAGCCGACCAAATTGATGCAGGACGGATTCACCAGCCCAGACGGCAGCATGTGGAAGTCATAGGTGTGGCCGTTGGCTACAATGGTATGACCGGCATTATCGCCGCCCTGACAGCGTGCACACAGATCGATAGAATCGCACAAAAGGTCGACCAATTTGCCTTTACCTTCGTCACCCCATTGGGCCCCGAGCACTACAGTTGCCATTGGACCACAGCAACAACAGCAGCGAAAAAGAAAGAAAGAAAAGAAAATTCAAAGGACAGACAAATGGAGAAATCCACAGTCACGTAAGGGTTGATTAAACGGCAAATGCGTTAGCAGAAATACAGTGTTTTCTATAAAGGTGTATATACAATCTCGAGAAACTTGATAAAGTAATTTGAGGTTGCTGGGAGAACAGCAACCAGCAGAGAACAAAGAACAGAGAATAATAGTAGGTACGTAAGTAAATGGGCTTAAAAAGGTATGTAAAAAGTACGTAGAAATACGTACTTTATACAAAAAGTACAAAAAGTACATACGCAGTGTATCTAAGTACCGAAGTACGTAAGCACCGAGGCCCTTCCTTAGGTACTCACTAACACACTCACATACTAACATATTAACGTACTTGATCGGCTACCCAGAATCTACAGCTACTCTGGCAGCTACTCTAGCAGCTGCTCCATACTACGTTCTACATCACACATAGCATCAGACATAAAGCTACGCCGGAATCCGGACAGCAGACATTTAGAACTGCAGGGCCTGGCCCTTCTGTTTCTTGGCTCCACCCAACTCAAGCTGCTTGCAGCGCTTCAGCGGCAGCTGCATCTGGTACTTGCACGAAGTGCACTCTAAACGCAGCACAATCTTCTTGGTGGTCTTGGCCTTCTTGTGCAGAATAGGCTTGGTCTGACCTCCGTAACCGGACTGTTTGCGCTTGTAACGGCGGGCACCCTGCGCACGCGGCGACGCCTTGCCGGCCTTGTACTGGGTCACACGGTGTTGTGTGTGCTTGCGGCACTGCTTGCCGGCACAGTAGGTACGACGAGTTTTGGGGATATTGACCATGGTCGATGTGGAATTGGAGTCCAAGTGTCGAGCCGACCTTTCAAGAATGGGACTCCTGTCGCGTGGCTCCCACGCGTGACTCGTTTGTTAGGGCTCGTCCAGCTCCCAGCTGCCCCGCCCAGCGTCCAGAAACAAACCGCTCCCAGCCAATAAAACTCACCGAGGGTATAAAGATAAAATAATAAGATCATATACACATATATGATCTTATTATAGAATAATTATCTTATATACTTATTCTAACGTCCTTCTTTTTGTTTTATTACATACAACTTCTACCTAACTATTCTACATACCGCTAGTGTCGTGTTATAGTTCTGTCTCAGCTGTTCTCACTTTCCAATTTCCAACCATGCCCTATGCTCAGATCTACTAAACACTCTTGGCTGATTTCTAGAAATCAAACTATCGCCCTTTTTTCTACTGCAATCTCTGCCTCTCAACCGCATGCTCAACTCACCGCCATCCAATCTCAAATCCAGTCCCTCGACGATCTGAACGCTAAACGAGTCTTTCGTAACTTCTTTCGTACTACTGACGGAAAAACCGTTAGAAACCACTTGAGTTTAGACCCGAGTTTGGCTCATTCGCAGATCTCTACAATCGAATGTTTCACTGCTTTTTTGCTATCGCGCGCAAGGTCCCATGGTGTCCAATCTATGTGTGAGCTAGCTCTGGCCATCGGCCCTAGACAACTCAGGCTAATCATTTGGCCAATATGCCATGCGTTATTGACCGAATTTTCTTATTCTGATGCAGAATCGTTTCTTTATCATGTCTCGTCTCGTGATCTTACCGCCCCCAATGTATCTCAAGCTGTCCTGTCAGATCTCCTTAATGCTTTTTCCTACTCCCTCGACGAATACGCATCTCTTATGGTGAAGAATCACATGCAGAAAAGAGCCTTCTGGCTTTTAGCTTCTTTGAAATCCCAGTTTCTTTTGCTAGGCCCCGTCATGGTCTCCATTGTCGATTCTATAGATCCTACTTTACTGTCCTCCTCGGCTCGATCTACTTCACAATTGTCTAGACACGATATATTACAGTTCCGTCGCTATGCTCTTAGAGTGGCGTCCTGGAACCCTTCATTTCTGCTATATTTTCTTCAAACCTCTCCCTCTCCCTCTCCCTCAACTTCTTCTTCTTCGTCTTCTTCGTCTTCAGGTCTTACTATAGCCACTACCGATACAAGTGGATGCCATGCTGTACTGGTAGCTATCAGTGAAGCTCGTCTGGCCGACGAAACTAAAGAGCATTTGTTTAACCAGTATGTTTTGCTTGCAATTAAATCAGGGGCGATATCATTCGACAAGAAGCAGAACTTCCATGTCTTGATCCATTGTGCGGCGTACGTCAAGAACATGACCTTGGCCCGCGAGTACTACGATCTCATGATATCCAAAGGTTTCACTCCCGATTCTCGAACCTACACCGCCTTGCTGGAAGGGTATGCCAGAAACAAGGATTTTGACAGCGCGTTGGCCCTCATTCCTCATCTCTACACTTCTTCGCAACTGTTCGATACTGGCCTAGCTAATGCTGTGCTCCATGTCCTTCTATATCGGCATTCTAGTTCTCTCTCTATTTTAGTACGAGAATACATAAGATACTTTGGACCCAAATTCTTCGATTTGGTCAACAATCCCGTCCTCGACAAGATCGCACTTTCGGAACAGCAAGATGTACAGTTTGTGGCCCTGCAACCTGATTCGATGAGTCTGTCATTATTGGTCTCATTTTTAATCGATGACGCCAGCTCGGTTAATGATTTACTTGATTTGTACAACAACACAATTCGTCGAGTACTACAGTCCCCCTTGTTCCACAAGGATCAATCTCGCAGTGGATTTGTTATGACATCATTGATGAAGCGACTAAGGCTCTTACAGGCGTCCAGTGATGTTGTAATGGACATTTTAGAAGATGCAGTGTCAACTTTACCATATCCGACATTGCCACGGTTCAAACAACTAAAAGCGGCAGTTTTCCCGGACTACAAAACATCTAAAGAAGTGAACTGGGATCGGTTCTCCTTAATCGTCCAAAGAATACTGAATGAAGGAGGAGATATTCCCACTTCAGGATACGTGTTTATGACGATTTTTTCCTGGAAAGTAGAAGCCAAGCATCAGGCTAAATTCTGGTACCAGGAGGCTTTAAAGCGTTTAGATTTTGATCCAGAGCGATCGGATCTTCTAAAACAAATCCAGCCTCACCTTTCAATTACTTCCTCTAAAGAATGACAAAAGGGTTCTCTTATTAGTAATAAAATTATTATCATTATTATTATTATTATCATTATCATTACTTGGATTATCATAACATTATCATTGTTTTTGACCTAATTTAGTAATTGCAATTTTCTGGATTTGAACTAAATAAGGTATATCCTTCTCGGGAACATTATGTCGTTGATGATTTAGGGCAAATTCCACTATGTTGAACAAGCGAGTATAGTCTTTTAAATAATAAGCTCGATCTGCGGCGTTTCGAAATATTATACGATCCACTCGATCGATATTTTCAGGAGGATTCAGCATTAATGCATCCATAGTTTCAAACAAGCATTTAGAAGTTTCGATTCGAGGCTTCCATTGTTGTTTTTGAGCTTCAAATTCTTGTCGAGTCTGTGGTTTGCCGTATCGAACTGCTACTACCCCATTTTCTGTTTCGTCGTAACATTGAGGTTCTAAATTATCAGAATCAGATAAATCAGAATCAATATATAATGGTAGTGCATCTAGATCAGACATGGTAAAGCTGGTGATATTGGAGATAAGGTTATTAATTCTTTCCTATCCCTTTTAATTTTTTTTTTTTTTACCTCTGAACTATATATTTTACCTCAACTTGCAGGTACATACATACCTACTTCGTAACAAATATCTAAACATCTCGATATATTTTCCAATCGTAAAAAAATAAAATAAAATATAAATATCCATCACCTCCCTCCCCAAAACAAAGCAGACAAGAAAACATCATATATTGAATACCGCACCATGCCGGTCATTTTCGTGATATAGTAAACACTACTAATATAGATGCTGCAAGAGTTACCAAGGCTCCGGGCAAAAGAAGATCATTGGGTATACCGGGGATCAGATCTTCTTTAGATTTAGTAGATTTTTGATTGCTTTCATTACTGAACCAGGACTCGCGCCAACTAGTTCGTTTGGCTCGAGGCCGGATAGGCGAATCGAGACCATTATCACTTAAGGGAGCAGAACCTGGAGGAGTTAGAGGAGGCATCTCACGAGGCTTTGCAGGCGAACCGATAGCGGTTTCAGTGACGGGTTTATCTGGATGATGAACATAAAGATCGACTTTGTGAATTCTGCGTTGCAGAGAGAATTGCACAGCATCTAAAAGGTCATGATCAGAAGCGATGGATACTAAATCTCCATCATCATCCACGTAAGAAATAGCAAACCCAGGAGATACCATCCGACCATCAACATAGGAGCCAAGTCCGCCCAGAGTCTCGATTTCGTCCGGGCCCAGCCGGTCAGCTACCGATTCACGGAAAATAGCGACGCCGCTATCGGGAGCGACTTTAAGCCGATGGACCCGGCCATTAGGAGACTTGAATTTAAACGGGAACGGCGCACTAAACAGGCTTGACGGAGCAATAGGGTCAGTAGCGGCATGGGAGGCACTGTCGCTAGGCATCAAGCAATCATCGACGTCAACCATGAGTCCTTTGGTGGGAGAAAGAGGAGGTTGGTGGAGGTTATTATCGGAAGAGACGGATTCGGTCTCCTGGTCCAAGGAAGTCCAGAAAGTATCCCAAGCGGGGCCTTCTGCATCGGTGTTCATGGCACGCAGCTGCTCCACAGTGGCATAGGTGAGTTTCAGGACATCGACGACCGCCACGACCTGGCCATCCTGGCCGGTCACCGGGAGATTGAGATAATGGCCGGCATGCATTTTGCGCAGAGCCTCTTGAATGCTCATTGTATGGGGAGCGAAATCCGGATGTGGGGTCATGACACGAACTATGGAACAGAGATTGGCGTCGAGGCCAGCCGCTATCACTCGTAGTACGATATCCTTGGTGGTGAAGATGCCGGTGATCTGGTCGTTGTCGGTGACCAACACACACGTGGTGTGGTGTTCCAACATGAGCTGGGCTGCCTCGCGAACCGTGCTCTTCACGGATATGCTTACTGGCGGCTTACCATTGAGGACGGAGTCCAAAGAAGGCCCGGCCATCTTGCGGCGCAAGGCATCGGCGTACTGGAAGATCTGCGCCGGATGGGAGGTGCCCATTTCGGCCTGGACGCCCTCCAGCGCATCAAAGAGACGCTTGGAAGACGCATGGGCTCGATCCAAGCGGTCCATGGCGTCGTAGAAACACTTGGTGATGTCGAGGATGCCGGAGATGTCGCCGGCGTCGTCCATGACCGGCAGATGGCGGAACCCGCGGGTGACCATGAGATCCAAAGCCTCGGTTGCCGATGTGTCGGTATGCGCACAAAGCGGGTTACTGGTCATGATCTGCTCCACGGTGACTTTGGCGGGATTGAGTCCTTTGCCGATGACCCGGAGAGCCATGTCTTTGGCGGTGAAGATGCCGGCAATGCGCTCAGAAGGGCCGGTGACTAAAATGCAGTTTTCACGTCGGGCAGCCATCAATTGAGCAGCCTCCATGGCGGTGGTGGAGGCTTTGATCTGTAAAGCCGGGGCGGGTCGCAGGGCCATGACGGATCCCGGAGCATAGTCTCGGCGGGAACGTCCGGGTTGTTTTTTGACGAAAGGGCTGCCTTGGATCTTTTTCTTGTTCATATCGGATTCGAGCCGGCGGCGGATCTGGTCATCGCGACGAGATTGTTTCTTCCGGGAATCGTTTACGACTGAGGATTCAGGCGAAGGGACAGGAGATCCATACTGATGAGACATTGTCGATTAATGAATGAGGAAAACTGGAAAATGGTAGAGAGGACAGAATAAGGGATAAAGAAACTAGACCTTTGTGAGAAAAGCTATTAAAGGCACAACAAAAAGAGAGGGAGAAAAAAAAAAGAAATAATAGGAAAGAAACTGGATTCTTTTATATGTAAATTGTATTTGAATGAATGTTTTCAAGTAAGTAAACTGAATGTTTATTTATGTTACTGGAATGGGAGAAATTGGGAAGAAAGACAGACCACTCTGAGTGTTTTAGAACCTGATTATTTTAATCGAGATGAGGCTCTCTAGGGGTGTTACTATGGACCAATAAAAATCCAAGTAATATATTGGGAGCTAATTCGAAAAAGAATAGCGAAAAAAAGTAATTTAATAATAGTAACAAGAAAAAAGGCTAGCTGACTAACTAGCGAACTAACTAGCGAACTAATTAATATAATTAATTAACTCTAGATTGGGGAGGGGAGGGTTCCCTCTCTCCCAATCGAGCTGGACTGATGGGAGAAGACTTCCGGGGCCTGAGCAGCCCTAACGAGACGGCAGTATATCGTGACTGCGGCTTGGGCACGGCGCACTCCCAACCCAAAGTAGTCGTACTTCACTTAAGTTCTCCCTACCTCTACCTCTTCAAGATGCCTAAGAAACGCTCGTGGAATGGACGCAACAAGAAAGGCCGCGGATACGTGAAATTTGTGCGCTGCTCAAACTGCTCGCGCTGCGTGCCCAAGGACAAGGCCATCAAGCGGTTCAGCATCCGCAACATGGTGGAGAGCGCGGCTATCCGCGATATCTCGGACGCCTCGGTGTACCAGGAGTACGTGCTCCCCAAGTTGTACTTGAAGATCCACTATTGTGTGTCTTGTGCCATCCACAGCAAGGTTGTCCGCGTGCGCTCCCGGGAGGGACGCAAGGTCCGTACTCCCCCCATGCGTGTTCGTTACAGCCGCGATGGAAAGAAAGTCAACCCTGCTGCTGCCGCTAAGGCTGCCTATTAGTTAACACTAGTTAGCAATGTTACTTCATGATTCCTATAATTGTGCTGGCTGCGGCCAGCCTCTATTTCTTTTGGTTTTCTGTGCTGTGATGTGCTGTGCCATAGTTGTAGCCATAGTTGTAGCTGTACCTGTAACCGTATTTGTAGATCAATTTTCTAGCTGTGCATTATTGTTATTTCTTATTATCAGAATATCTCCTGTATATTGATTCTGCTCGGACCGGTCGTCCTACCTTTTAATTTCTCGGTTTCTTGGTTTCTTGGTTTCTTGGTTTTCCGGCCTAGATTATAAACTCCCAGTACCATTGCATATTCTTAATATACCAAGCTATTCAATTCCCATTACATGCACTCTAGTAGTAATGCCAAAGGTATCATAAGTTCTATCTTTCTCTCTCTCTCTCGCTCTCGCTATTTATCTAACATAGTCATTAGCAGATTTGGATCTGCAAGAATCATCAGTCGTGCTACCCTATTTTAACTCTGATGTCGCTTTCGATCTCGGCTCGATTATTCGAGACCTGGCTCGATCTAACGATCTGACTGTGGTTATCTCCATTTCTCTTGCCGATAGACTGCTTTTCCACGCCTGCTCGAAACCAGGCCCCACTTTTGACGACCAAGAATGCAACAAGCGGAAATCAAAGACCGTTATGCGGTTTGCTCGTTCGACCTTGTACTTGGCTGCAGTCACGGTTTCCCGTGATTCCACTTTCGAGTCCTTGTTCAAAGTCAACGATTCTGCCTACACTCTTCAGGGAGGTGGGGTTCCAATTCGAGTCGCTGGAGTCGAAGGTGTGTTAGGTGCTGCTTGTATATCGGGTGCTGCGCCTGAACAATGCCATGAAATCGTCATATCTGCTATGCTTCTCCTACTGGAATCCTTACGATCTTACCGAGACAAGGTCTCTGAAAGTACTGTCTTGGATTAATAGAATGATCTGAAACTGTTGATCTATTATTTGCCAATTGTAAAGTGATCGGAAACTGTTGATCTGTTATTTGCCAATTATAGGACCACACATGGTATGTTCAATCTGAACCAATATAGCGAGAATACAAGCTATTTTTTAATGGGATATTATCCCCTGTCGGTATTTCTTTACAGCTAGCTCTCTTTAGCATATCGCATTTTTCTTTTCTTACTTTTCCGCCTCATTTCTCTTCTCTTTGAAGGGTGGGCTCCCGTTCCGAGCATCCTTCTTACAATAAGGTTTGCACCACGCGGATATCTCTCCTAAATGCCTTGCTGCCTCGCAATTTAAAGTTCATTTCATACTAACTCACCCACCATTTTATTATCACCTTATAACCTTTTCCTCCTTCAATCAGCTCATTACTATTTCCGACCCTAGTACCTTTATTTCCTTTCCTACCACACTCTCCTCCTCCCTCCACCTTTTAATTTTGGGGCCCCCTTTCCCTTATATTTACTTATATAATTTTCTCCTCTACCATAATATACTAGAGTCTTTTTTTTTCTCCTCCCCCTCCCTTCTCTTTTCCCTCTTTATCCTTAACCTCTGGCCTCGATGCTATCTTCCACTTTAGGAGTCAAAGATTCGCTGGTCCGCGACTCGGCTGTCCCCGCCAGGACCTCTTGGGAAACACTCCAGCCTCATCGATCTTCTTCGCCTACATCTAAATCCTCTTCTTCTATGCCGTCTTTGCGGAATTTGTGTTTCAAGAAACTCTCGAAACATCTCGCAGAAATTGACCCAAGGGTCTTATTAACTGTACCGTGGGATGTCTTGGGCAAACGCGTGTGGTACGAGATTTGTTTCCAGTGCCTTGATTCTTTTTATATCTTTGCATGTTTTTATCGAGCTTATGGCCACGAAAAGTCTTTTATCTGTTCTCCAGACTCACCTTATTCCATGATCCTCGCTTCTAATACTTCCGTCGCCCATCGCCTACAGCTTCTTCCTCATAATGCTTCTTTTGCTCGATTTGCTGAAATCTTGGCCGAGTTCGATTCTCCACTGCCCCCTCATCACATGTCTCCTCCCCCTTCAATATCCTCCTCCTTTGAACCGTCCTCAATATTGGTCCTAGATCTCTCCGGCGCCGATTTTCTCTCGCGAGACTTTCTCCTATCTCTAACAACCTTGCCTAACCTCACGGCGTTGGATGTCTCTACATCGTCTCCTTCTGCAAATTCTCATCAGTTAGACGACGGCGTTTTACTTGCCTGGTCCTTCGCCCTCCGTACTCCTTTGGCTAAACTGGAAGTCTTGATATGCAATAATTATAGCGAGACCGCCGTAACTCCCGTTGGAATCGCTGCTGTCCGTTCGATCCCATCTTTACTATACTATGAAATCGCTTCTATGCGTGCCGGATCTAACACCTCTTCTTTTTGCAAAATCCATCTCCCTTCTAATTATCCTGCCTCTTCTTCTTCGTCCGCTGCATCCACCCCAGGGAGCCACTCCACAACCTCTGAAACCGATCGTCGAAGCTGGTCTTCACCTTCTTGGAGGTTCCGTCCCGGAACTGGCTTAGGTTTGATTTTACGTCATGTCCGTATCATGTCTGGGGCCCCATTAATCGGAACTCCATTGGTTTTCTTGCCATCCTCTACTCGGCCGAATAACACTCGCAGTCTGCAGTCTCGCTCCATACCTCGTCAAGCATTCGATGCTCATTTCCAGCCGCCGTCGCCTCCAAACACAAACCTATCTTCGGGGCTATATAGATCCAAGTCCCAGTCACCTAGCTCAACTGCTGCCACTCGCACTCTTCAATTACCGGCAAACATACCCCGGCATATTTTAGCTTATCCCCACGTGCAACCACAGCTTCGGTCTCCTTCATCCGCTCATGCCCCAGCTATACCTTTGTTGCTGGAATTTCGTGTTGTACCGAAACACGGATCTGAAGTCTCTAGATTGTATTCTAACCCTGAGCTCCGTCGACTAACTGCTACACAGATCTATCAGAATCCTGCCCAGGTTATAAAAGCTGGCGAACCATGTCCTGGATACATCCGCCCATACGATCGAGTCCGTCAAGCCTTTTTCTCTCTTCTATCTGGTAATACTTCTTCTGTAAACATTTCACCCCCTGCTTCAGGCTCTGGATCTCCTATTACAGACCCCAGCACTTCGCGACCTCAATCCAAGCGTCTTCTTCCTGAAGACCACTATGATCCTTCTCGACCTATCGCAAAACGCTCAAAGAATCGTGATGATATATACACCAATATGATGAGCAATGCACATAATTAATGGACTTTAATGTCATTACCGTGGATAGATTTTTTACACGTCGTGTTGCCAATGTTGTCATTCTTTGGATTTCTGCTTAACTTGTTCACTTAATTAGATACTGGAATATAACTTAATTTTTGTATGGTAATCATTATAGTAAATCTACCATGATTTATTATCATAGAACTAGTTCAGATACTTCCCATTCATACTTTATTAGTTATGGAAAATACCTAAACGGGACTGATGGGGTTTAGGTGGTGCAGGCTTACGGGGTTTTGGAGAGGTTCGATCGGTTGCAGGGGCTGCGCTGCGCGGTCTTGGAGGCATTAGAGGAGGAGGGGGAGGAGGAGGAGGGAGACCTGCTGCTGGATGTGTAGTGATTCCTACGGTTTCAGACTGTACAGCATGGAGAGCCAGCTCCACGTCTTCGACATTTCGGTCGATACAGACTTGAACTTGTGGTGTTTGCAAAGATTTGGTGCGGAGTCTGCCCGAAGGGGGAGGTGGAGGAGGCGGGGGCTTCTTCTTCGCATTGGCAATACAAGGGCGATTATTAGAGAAGCTGTACATCTTTCCTATCATCGAAGTGTTCTTTTCTTCAGAAATGATAGACTGGAGCGAGGCTTCTTG
>JAJMFE010000112.1:0-11925 GCA_030574555.1 Tortispora phaffii
TACATCCTCCTAGGTTTACCGTGTAGAGCCTCTCGTGCACTCTAACACCATAGCTAGGCTATGCCCAGACTATTTGCCCAACCTTCTGACTTGAGGCTCTCCTGTCTTATATACTAATTCAGGAGTTACCCTGACTTAACTGAGTTACTTGACTTAAACTGAGCTTAGGCATCCCGTTGGGATAGGCTCCAGTTCAACAGAACAAAGCCCATTTAATAATGTTAAAGTTTTTGGTCTACGCTATTGGGTACAACGTCGTGTAACTTGTCGAAGTCATGTGTAAGAAGTACTTAGATAAATCCTAACGGGGAAGTAGATGGTGACTTATGCAAATAAGTCTCAGCTAAGGTTTTACTTATATGTATTGGTAAGATATCCATATCTATTACAGATTGGTGATCAAGTTTGTCCATATACGATGTATATTCTACTATGTTTAATATCGTAGTTTTACAAGCCTCTTCGGACTAGCTGGATGTTAAGTTCTCAGACACTTGGGGTTTAGGAGGTTCTTAGGAACGTAATACATCGTTTTAGATTTAAACGTAGAGAGTCCTTAGACTGCTCTAACACATTAGACGGGCTTTCTCAATCTAATCCCCATCTTTCTGACATGTGGAAATCCCCCATATATAAATCAGGAGTTACCCTGATTTAACTAGGTTTGCTTGACTTAAACTGAGCTTGGGCATCCCGTTGGGATAGGCTCCAGTTCAACAAATATACTTAGTGTGCTCGCTCATCGGAAAACCTTAACACTCTATTTTTAAACTTTACCCCCACGCAAATTGCGCGAAAGGTTGGCTACCCCCAGGTTTTCCGAAATCTGGTCTCTCCATTCTACACCATCTTCTAATTTGACTAAAAATTTTTAAGAGATATTCTAATGGTTTATACAAAACCTATTGACTTACGGGAGCTTGAGATCTTTGCCTCAGAGCACGCTCCAAAAATGAACTCAGATTATTGGGCTGGGGGTGCAGAGCGTCTCCAGACTGTATCGGAGAACCAGGCTGCGTTTAACAGGTATCTTATTCGCCCCCGGGTCATGCAGGGCGTTAAACACATAGATATGACTTCGAAGGAATTCTTTGGCAAAAAGTATGCTGTACCAATTGGATTGGCTCCGAGTGGAACCCAAGCTATCGCTCATCCACATGGTGAACTTGCAACGGTCCGCGCTGCGGTATCTAAGAACTGGGCCATGGGTTTGTCGTCCTATTCAAATTACTCTCTAGAGGAAGTTCGTAAGGAATGTGGCTCAAATGATCATTTGACTTGTTTGCAACTTTACGTTTTCGAAAATCGCCAAACCACAGAAAAGCTAGTTCGACGAGCAGAGGCTGCTGGGTTCAAAGCTGTTATGCTAACAGTGGACACTCCTTACTTAGGTCATAGGCATTCAGAAATTCGCAACCAGTTCAAAATGCCGCCGCATCTCAAGTTGGGTAATTACGATGATACTGCCGTGTCAAATGCGGTCGAAGCTCATCTGAAAGATGATCCAATTTCTAGTCCCACTGATTCAAGAGATAATAGCCATAGTGGTAATGTTGTAGATCCGGGTATGACCTGGAAGGAAACCATTCCCTGGCTTAAATCGATCACCAGGATGGAGGTATGGGCCAAAGGTGTTTGTACAGCGGAAGACGCGGAAGATGCCTTAGCTGTGGGTATTGACGGGTTTTTGGTATCAAATCACGGCGGAAGACAGCTCGATTCAGCTATTTCAACCTTGGATGCCCTTCCTGAAATAGTTGAAGTTGTCAAAGGCCGGGTTCCTGTTCACCTCGATGGAGGTGTGCGCCGAGGACTTGATGTATTTAAAGCATTAGCTTTGGGGGCTGATTTCGTTTGGATCGGCCGGCCGGTTGTTTGGGGACTAGCATATGACGGCCAGAAAGGTGTTGAACTTGTTCAAGAGATTTTAGAAACAGAGCTTTTCCAGGTTATGGCCCAGGCTGGTTGTAAGTCCTTGTCTGATATTACTAAGGACAAACTTGTACGCCGAGGACCAATGCTTACTCGTCTGTGAGTGCTAAGACATGCGATGTTTCTGCAACGAACAAAGCATGCAACAGTCGTTTGCCTTCTTTTAAACACAGCTACATTATGATATATTCCTTTTTCTATTAGTTCTCCTAAAATAGGATCGATCTATTTTGAAGTAGTGATAAAAAAAATATCAATGATTCAGAAATCGCAATAATTAATGAATGGACCACACTTAACTGTTCAAATGAAATTAGACATAGTGTAGAACTAAGTACAAATCTTGCGTAGTGAGTATTCTTTTAGTGAATAACTTTCAGGCTTAGGTTTTTGTGGATATTTATGGTTTCAAACAACCTGGTCATACATACCATATAAGCTATTGATAAAAAGTAACTATATATTGTCTAAGGCTAGAACTATTTGCATTCTAAATCCGCAGCATTCATGCAAGTCATGACAGTAATTGGATAATTCCGTGATGACTATCATCGCTGATCAATATAGTACTCAGGTAAATTTCCACGAATGTCATAAATTAGAGAAAGCTTCATTCCGTTACTTTTCTTCTCCTACTTCTGTAATCAACATCTGTGAAGTCCGTTTCAAGTGAGCTATAGTAGACTGTGACATCCTATTCGCTATGTCAGGACTAAATACGTGTTTGGAGTCAGTCCCCAAGTCCATTTAGGAAATTAAATGAGGGGTAGGCTTAACAGTAGTGAGAAAAGAAAAAGGAGGAAGAAAACCTCAGGACCCGTGAAGTAATGCTAGTCCTGTACTGTTATTTGTATATCATTAGTGAGAGTACCTTTGTATTTGAAACAATCATGGTTGAATACTTCATGATATGTCTCCAAGGTAATTAAGCATCAGGGACGTTATTTACCAATTCCTGTAATGCCTATATTGCCTGCTGCGGGGTTAGAGTTTTACTGTTGTTATTGCGATATTCGGGCACGGAGCTTTTGCACCAGGAACTTTGATCGACCAACTTATCAACTTTAATACTAAAACTAGCATCAAATTGTTATCAACTCCTGCACCAACCATCGAAGGACTGCCTTTTTGAAAAGCAAGCAAACCTATGAAGAAATCTGACCTAGCTAATTAAATAGTGAATGTTCTATTTATTCATACTATTATATTAAAATGTCGAACAAGCACTCTTTCATCTTCTCTATTAGGATATGGTTGGGTCTTTTAGCTTCGATTCTGGCCGCTCTATTGGTTTCAAAAAATCAGCTTTTGAAACCATCGATAGACCAAATCAAGAATTTCGATTATGGATCTAACACTTCTAGTTCTGAGAATGCGACATTTTTGATGCTTGTGAGAAATTGGGAGGTCGGGAGTGCCGCAGCTAGCATTCGTGAGATCGAGGATAGGTTCAATCGGCATTACCATTATCCCTGGATATTCCTTAACGACGAAGATTTCAGTGAGAAGTTTATCAATTATACATCTGCTTTAGTCTCTGGGCCGGTATATTATGGAAAAGTTCCTACTGAACATTGGTCCGTGCCTTCGCACATCAACGAATCCCGCTTCCATGAGGTACTGGAGCAGATGGAGCAAAATGAGGTTGTATATGGTGGTTCTAGATCTTATAGACTTATGTGTCGGTTTTTCTCTGGTTTTTTTTATAAGCATACACTTTTGCAGCAGTTTGATTATTACTGGAGAGTTGAGCCAGATATTAAGTTTCAGTGCGATGTTCTGTATGATCCGTTCAAATATTTTCGGGAAAATAATTTAAAATACGGGTTTACTATAGCGATGCCAGAATACAAGGAAACAGTAGTATCACTATGGAATGTTACTCGTGAATTTGCTGCGAAGTATCCACAATTTATTGCGCAAGATAACGCTTTACAATTCGTTACGGACTATAATTCATTCGATGATGTATATAACTTATGTCATTTTTGGTCCAACTTTGAAATTGGTGACTTGAATTTTTTTCGAAGTGATGCCTATAATACTTATTTTGATTATCTAGATAAGGCAGGCGGGTTTTTTTACGAGCGATGGGGTGATGCACCTGTCCATACGCTGGCCGTGACAATGATGCTTAAAAAAACCCAGATTCACCATTTTAGTGATTTTGCTTATTATCATGCTCCTTTTGGCAGATGTCCTTCAGATGATGAATCCTACCTATCAGGCAGGTGTGTGTGTGACAGGCGTCAATCGTTTGACTATGAATTATTCAGCTGTCTACCAAGGTGGATCACTTTCATGGGAGACGATAATGGGTCACAATGGTATAATTCTAACGATTATTAGACATGTAATTAATATATTAAAATTCTTCTAGACTGCCCAGATCGTTATCGTACATTAGGTTCGTAATGCTTGACTTAAACATTAGGTTTCGCTCTTTGTGGCTTTTCGACACACCACAAAATGGGGTTTTAGAGCAGTTTCTGCATGAGACAGTGGGTCCCATTTCAAATCACTGATGTCTTGGCTGTCAAATTTTGACACTTTCTCCCCTTGATTAATAAGTTCCTTTAATTGAGCTAGATCAAGAGGGCGAGGGAGTTCCTGCTCCAGATTTGCTAGGATTTGTTCTCCAGTCTCAACATTCTGTATGCGTTCAATAAAATGAAGTTGCTTTTTCAGATCTTCTCTAAGCTTGTGAAACTCTTCTTCATCACGAGTTCGTAAGCCGGAAAGGACTAATAGCCGTTTTACATCTTCGATAGATATGTCACTACTTCCAGTTATCATTTCCTTGGCTTTCCAAGTTGGTGTACTAAACCAGGCTTTGACATCTTCAGCCGTATCTAATTTTCTAAAAGTTGACTTATAACGTTGAAAAACCATTCGTGTTGCAGAGTAAAACATTATTTGCGCTCTGTTCTTATAGTGTGCTAAAATTAATGGGGCCTTGTTGATTAACGGCCAATAAGAAACTTGACTAGAGGGGTTTCATTGAAACTGTCCAATAAACGGATTAGAATCAACTTAATTTTTATTGAATTCTCAACATAGTGATCACCCTCTGAAGACTGAAAATTATGAATGCAGCTTTCAACTAATATATAAATTATTAATATTCATTAGCATTCAAATTAGCTCTATTTATATGTTTAATAAAAACAGAATCTGTATACCTTTCTTTAAGAGTTCTCATTTAAAATAGTAATTGAACCAAGGTCGACCCGGTATGTGATTTAAGAAACGTCTTGTGAAAGAGGGGCTGCCACAGAGATTGGATAATCACGTAAATCTAGAGTGAGAGCCTTGGAACTGTTGGCATTTTGGTCGCGATAAACCCCAATTAGAGCCTCTGCATGTTTAAATAGATTGTTTTTGAGACTGATAATTATAAACTGCACATCTGGCCCACTATGGCGAACTAAATACGAAGCAACACGAGCTACGTTGTCTCGGTCAAGTGCTGCGTCTACTTCATCCAAAACGACAAAAGGTGACGGTCTAAAAGAATGTATCGCAAACATTAATGCCAGCGCAGCCATCGACCGCTCGCCACCTGAAAGTTGACTCATGCTCTTGAATCGCTTCATCGGAGGAATTGACGTAAACTGAACACCATTATGGAATGGCTCGTCGCTATTGTCGATTGATAAGTATGCCGAGCCAGATATACCATCATCATATTCTGTAAGTTCTTGGTAAATTGGATTTATTTGAGCTGCAACATGCTCATAAGCTGCCATAAAAAGCTCTTTTCGTTTCTTCTTCACCTGTTCGAAAGCCTTTTTAGCTCTAGTTACCGCCTGGCTTGCTTTCGAAAATTCAGACCCTATATCTGCCAGCTTTTCTTCTGTCTGCTCAAGTTTCTCATCGATTCTAGCACAAAGTTCAATTTGATTTAGTTCTTCAGTCAGTGCTTCAATTTCTTTCTGAGCATCTGCTTCAAAGGTCTCCTCTTCTCGCATATCTAAGGCATCGTAGAGATCCGAGTAATCAACCTCGATCCCTAGGCCAGATATGCGGCAATCTGGGAGTGTTGGCTCTTGGTCAGAATCAAAATTAGCATATGCAATGTCCATGTCGCTGCTTTCAGTAGTAAGGTCATCTAAGTAAGCTTCAGAAAGATTTCCATACTTCAAAGGGGGTGCAATGCTCTCTAGTCTGCACTTTCTGATAAGACCTAGCCAAAGATTTTCATTAATCAAAACTTGAGATTTATAGAATAGCAGGCTTTGCAACGCAACAGCTTGTCTCTCTTCATACACACGATACTTCTCATCTGCTTTATCAACAGAATCAATTGATTGTTGCAGCTGGATATGTAAGTTTTCTAGTTCGCCTTTAATAGCCTCTTGGTTCGCAGCATTTATCTCAGATTGTTTGACAATATCAACCATCGATTTCTGCAAGTCTTCCTGAAGGTGCTCGATGTCGATCATTTTCGCATCAAGCCGGGAAAGTTTTTGAGTAATGCTCTTAAGTGACGACAGCTCAAATGCTAATTGAGCTTGACACGAATTGATGCTCTTTCGCAACTCTGCGCGCTGCTTTACTATTTCTTTTAACCTCGAATCACGATCTTCTTCGTATTCGCGGAAAGAAGTCATACCAGTGCTTCGATAGAATGACCCAAAAATCACCTGCTCTTTCTCGCAAAGAGCTTTTTCTAAACTTTCTTTCTCTGAACGAATATTAAGAACATTTTGTAATAGAGCATCTTCCTTTTCTTTTAGGTCATCAAGCTCTTTTGAGAGAAAATCCATTTCTCTCTTATACTCCTCGCATTCTCTTTTACTAGCATTAGTTGCCTCTTCTTCGGTTTTCAACCTGTCGGAAAGTGAAATTAGATTTGCTGTAATTGCTTCTTCCTCAGAACGACTATTTGCCCGTTTTAAAATATCTGTAAGCTCAATAATAAGCCTCTCCTTCGTTCTCTCTAAAGATCGTAGTGCAACCTCATTCCAGGTAACATCGTGTAGTTCCTCTTGTTTGCCATTACTAGACATTGCCCCAGATGGGTGAACGATAGAGCCTTCAAGAGTGACAAACTTGGCCATTATTCCCTGTTGCCATCGCAAACGTAAAGCTTCTTCCATATTGTCACAGATTAGAACATTTCCGCAGACATAACGCATAACTCGTTCGTATTTAGCATCAAAGCTAATGACATCGATAGCGAGCCTTGAGCTAGAACTAGCATCACGAAGAGCTATTCGTATGGGTGGGGCATTAACAGAGTCTAGTGGAATGAAAATAGCTGAACCCGCACGTTGCTCCCTAAGGTAATTCATGCAGTTCGTAGCAGTGCTAAAGCTGTCAACAACAACTGCATCAAACCGATTGCCAAATGATGTTGCAATTGCAATTTCATAGCGCTGCTGTTTCGGCTGACATATTTCGGATACCGTACCTATAACGCCAGGGTATATTTGCTTGAGAGTTTCTACAGCGTCACGTAATCTTTTTCTATCTCGAGACTCTCTGACGTGAGCGCTGATTTTGACCGACTCAGATAGACAATCATGCAATTTTTGATTTATTTCGTTCTCTTGGTGCTTAAAGCGCAGCCTTTCACTGACAAGCTTGTCATTCTGTTTCCGCAAACGAGATAACTCTTTTTTGGTCGAATCTAGCGCTAAAAGTGCTGAATTCAGTTGAGATTTGGCTGCCAGATATCTTTCTTCCACTGCAGTTTTTCTGGTTTCCTGTCTGCTCTTGTTACGACGAACTTGATAAAGCTGTTCCTCTTTCACTTCTAACTCTTTAGTGACAGCTTCAAGACGCTGTCTCTCATCGACGGTGTTGCGAAAATAGGAGTCTTTCAAAGAATCCAGCTGTGTAAGCTGATCTGAAGATAAATGAATTAAAGATGAGTCGGTATTAATGGCATCGGTGTTCAGTTTATTCGCTTGTTCTTGAAGGTCTTTCAGTCGAACTTGAAGAGAATCTCTGGTGTTTTCGGCAACTTTCAATTTATTTGTTGTGACTTCTTGTTTCAATTGTATACTTGCACGTTCTGCTTGTAGAGCTTCTAACTTCTCTTTTATAGGGCCTAGTTTAGCAGTAAGCGTTTCTTGTTCGGTGCACAGTAATTCCAGTTTCCGGGAAGGTTCTGTTATTTTATGCTCTATTTGAGTAACTAGATCTTCGGCCGTTTTCCTGGCTTTAGAAGCAGCATCAAGCTGCTGACATGCATCATTATAATGATCCTTTTCGGTCTGAAATTGACTTCGAGCTTTCTGTGCAGCTTTTTGGTACTTATCAAGCTTATACAAAATATTTAGTAATGACATATGAGCAAGCTTATCTTGAAGAGACAAGTACCTTTCGTGTTGTTCTTTCTGTCCCTGGAATTGTTTCATTTCACGAGAAAACATACGTTTGCGAACAAAAGCCATATTTGAGGCCTCTTCGACACGATACAACTCCTGGCGTGCTTGTTCGTATGATTCAGCTAGCTCTGCTGAGCCTGACACCACGTCTATTATATGAGTCAGGGCACGAGGATCTTGAGAAGCTAATGCTTCGATATCACCTTGAAAAACTAGAAAGTTTCGAGCTTTAACAAACACATTCTCCTTCTCTAATGCTTGAAGATACTCTTTCTTAGATACTCGAGCATTCTGTAGATAATACGAGGACGATCCTTCCAAAGTAATGTCATGACGCAGGACAAGGTCAGAGCCATTTAAAAGAAGAATCGTGCACTCTACTGAAGCAACTTGAGGTTGGTCTTCAATATCAGAGACAGCGCCTCTATATATCATATCTTTGAGAGAGGTAGATCGCAGAACATCAGAGGAGACACCAAGAACAAAAGAAATGGCGTCCATCAAGTTACTTTTACCAGAACCATTAGGGCCTACAACTGAAGAGAAACAGGCATCTCCAAAGTCTATGGTATGTATTCCTTTATATGATTTAAAATTTTTAATGACTAGAGATTGGAGTCTAGTCATTTCGCTTGAACAATGTTATTCAACAACTAAAATAAGAGTAAGGTGAAATTGACGCGATTAAAGTCGTGTTTCTTTTGGGTTGCTCCGCGTATTTTGGGAGTAAATAAAGTTCTATCATCAGTGGAGAGAGATAGGCTAAAGGCTCGCTCGCTTCGCTGGCTCACAAGCTTGGGACTAATATAGCATGGAGGAGAAAATCAATGTCGAGGTTTATAGGAATAGTAGTTTCAGAGATAAGGCTAACAGTAATCAAAAAGGAACCATACAACCTCTACATAGAGTTACTTTCATATCTCTCTTCTTCTAGACCGCCAGTAGTAGAAGATTCATCAGCAACAGGTTCGTATTCTTCCAGGCGAATAGACCGATTCCAATGAACATCAAAAGCCCAGCGAAGAGCAAAGATGAAAGTTGTGAAGGTGGCTAGAATTAAAATTGAGCTAAATATGTAATTAAAGGCCGACCCCACCATAATTTCCTGCGTCAATGTCTTCTTTACGCGGTTTGGACTTACGATAGATCAGGTTAAAGCAACGATTATACCTTGGGTCCATTAAAGATGTGTTTGGGAACTGGCTCGTTTGAGATACCGTGACCATGAGCCGGGTAATCTCTCATGCAACCTCCAGGCATACCCGACTGAGGGAGAAGAAGTAAGAGAATAATTAATTATTTGCATAGCCCGTGTCACTCTTCACAAGCTCACTTGATAATCTGGTTGTTGTTCAACCTTTATCTTGAACCTATGGTTGGGGCGGTACCTAACTTTTTCTTACCATCCGAGAAACGCCATAGTTCCACAACCGATGAAGTGCGGTCCCGGTCGGTTAGAACATCCACTCTTTCAACCATGTCTTCTTCAGATTTCCAATTAGAACGGCCTTCTGACCCGCGAGTTATAGAGCATATGTTTGAAAACCTGATGAATAAGCGAGATTTTCGCTCTTTACCCTCGTCTGCCAAGCGTGAAATGATGAGTTATGACATCAACAAAAAATGGATGTTGATCTACCAAGATGCTCTTTCAGAACACAATTCTCAGAAACGTCAGAGCCTACATTGGGACGAATCTGATGCCCCTAGTGGTTATGTTCGGAAAATTATCGATGGTTCTATAACTACTAAACAAATGGGTGATCTGTGGGTATCCTTACGTACACAACCTATAGGCTGGGTGCAAGAGTTTATTTTGGCTCAAGGTCAGGTTGCTTTAGCTACTGTGCTATCTCAGATCAATTCTCGTCCTCAAAAATCAGATGCTGATATTGATCGGGAGTATGATTTAGTTAAATGTATTAAAGCTCTGTTGAATTCTGAATCTGGAGCGGATGCAGCTCTCAGAGACGATCGCTGCACTAACTCTCTTGTTGGTTCGCTGCTCTCCCCAAAGCTAGCTACACGAAAATTAGTCACTGAAGTTCTTACTTTTTTGTCTCACTGGCAACCTCCCCGTGGCCACACTTTAGTGCTAGCCTCCATCAACCGTCTCCATGAAAGTATCGGCTCGAAAACCCAGTTTGACACCTGGGTTCGTACCATAGAGATGACTTTGGATGGTCGAGGAATTTTTGGCTCATTGGTGGGGGCTAGCACTGATATAAGGGCTGGTGGAGTAGGTGTGGAGAGTCTTCTCATTGAATATTCTCTGGCGTCTCTTTTTCTTTTCAACGTTTTAGTACAGGGTGATGATGATATCAGATCTCGAGTTAACATGCGAGCTAATCTTAAGTCTTGTAATCTTTCACGGGTTTTCTCGAAGATGCAAGCTTTCAAGCATAGACTGATCGATGAACAGATAGAGAAATACGAAGATTCAGCCGCTCTGGACTATGAGGATCTTCTTATTTCAGAGCAAGCCAATCAGACTCGCTCTTTAGATGATCCTTCTGCTATAACGTTAGAGCTGCTTAACCGCCTAGAACCTGATCCTTCTGCTAAGAACCATTTTGTCTCTGCAATGCAACACTTGTTTCTTCTTCAACAAAATCGACCTTCAGAAGAGCGTCGCAGAATATTCCGATTAGTGGATTCTTTGTTATCTGATATTGTTCGTCAAGGGCTGCTGGCTCGTTCTGAATTTAACTCTAAACAAGTATATAACATGTCAATGCAACATCTTTTGGATCGTTTACATACAGATGATCAAGCTAATCGTGCTATTCGCGATGCTAATTCTGCCATGAAGCTTTTGGAGAAGGCCAACGCTGAGAAGGCTGCTTTAGCTCGCAAACTAGCCTTGGGATCTGATGGACTAGTTACAAAACTTCAAAAAGAATTGGAAGAGAAAAATGAACTACTGGCTCTTCAAGAACGGCTGAACAGTGACATAAAGGCTGAATTGGAAACTATGAGAACTACCCATGTGTCACACCTTCAAGAAGCAGAACTAGAAACCCGGGAACTGTATCTTATGCTTCGTGAAAATGATAATGGTTCAGCCGATAATATAGATTCACTCACATCGACAGGCAGAATGGATCGCTCTAAGTTGCTTTCCAAGCTAGAGGCATCTATTCTCAAACATCAAGATGAAATCAGAACAGAAAATCGTGCTTGGAACTCTCCCGTTTTGCCTTCTCCTCGCTTACGAACATTGAGGGAACGCATGGAGGCTCTTGAATCAGAAGCACGAGAACTTGAGCTCACTGAATTTGATGATCCTGTTACAACTGACGATCCTGAAAAACTGAAACAAGAACTGTATGCTGCTCGCTGTCGCATAATTCAACTTTCTAATAAGATTAAGACTTTGGAATCACAAGTGTCCGTTGTTACGGCTGTTGATATATCAAATGCTAAAGTGCTTGTGTCCGACAGCTTAGATACGGTGAGTGATAATACTTCTATTAACTCTTCTGGTAAAACTACAACCCCGCTACCACCACCACCATCTTTTGATCTTTCTACCAATTCTATTGATACGAATTCAGACTCTGTCGTTCCTTCTCCTCCTCCTCCTCCTCCTCCTCCTCCTCCTCCTCCTCCACCGCCACCACCACCGCCTGCCATTTCAGCCTCTACCAACGGT
>JAJMFE010000113.1:0-11894 GCA_030574555.1 Tortispora phaffii
ACAGATTGGTGATCAATTTTGTCCATATACGATGTATAATCTACTATGTTCAATATCGTAGTTTAACAAGCCCCTTCGGAGTCGCTGGATGGAATTAACTACGCCCTCCGACACTTGGGGTTTAGGAGGTTCTCAGTAACATGATACATCCCCCTAGATTTACTGTGTACAGCCTCTCGACCACTCTAACATAATAGTTAGGCTATGCTCAAACTATTCACCCATCTTTCTGACTTGAGGAAATCCTTTTTATATATAAATCAGGAGTTACCCTGACTTGACTAGGTTTACCTGACTTAAACTGAGCTTGGGCATCCCGTTGGGATAGGCTCCAGTTCAACATTGTGCTATATATTCTGCTGGAATCCGAGATAACTGGGAAGTTGTCCCAAGCTGAGAGAGTTAGTTTCAGTAGGCATTTGCTATGATAGTACCGCAGTCACGGGTGAGGACTACTACAATCTGATTATTGATTCAACAACTGAAACAACTGATCATAACAAAACATGTATCAATGAATAATCGAATGCTCTACTTAGTAGCAAATCCAGTCTTTTCTATTACTGTTTTTTTGATTTCTTACTGTCATCAGTCATACAACCCAATAGCTACCGCATAATTCTTGATATGAGTATTCATTTCAAGGTCATACGAGGAATTGTATATTTTATTTACCTTCATAAATTTCTATGGTGAATATTCTAGTTTGCCCCCTGGTTAGTTCAAGCTGTATTCTACTTTCTTCGAATAGCTTTTACGGAGGGCCAAAGGTCGTCAGCATGTGGTGTTTAGACCCGAAACGTTAAGCAGAGTAGATACTAATTGCAGTGTCAGATGTATTAATGTTATAAAATTCGAAATAAACGCAGAAATACTTTATTTTAAGAAGGTTGTTGGTAGTATATCTAGGTTCAGATATCTGAGTTGCTTGGAGTAGGAGATGAAAGTGGGAAGGTTCGAGAGAGAGGAGAAGGGTGGACTGGGCGAGTTCGATCTAATAGAGGTCGCCTTTCATCGTGAATGATATTATTAGAGACACCATTTGTAATTGAATGATTTTCCTCACTACTAACATCTCCAGTTGCAGAAGGTATAAGAAACTTGATTCTCACTTTTCTTCGTGGTCGACGACAGAATACACAACAAAAGCATGAGATTAATGTTAGAAATAGCATCAAAATTCCAGAAAGAACTCCCAGCGCAATAGCTATTGCTGGCTTGATTTGCCTCGGATCTTTGTGGACCATCCAAGTGGGGACGATTTCTTTGTCAACTATGAGTACCTGTGCACCCGATGATGTCCAACCACGTTCGATAACACGAATAGGCTTCGAATGAGTCACAGAACCTGGGAAAAGACCATGTATACTGAACACAAATATATCATCCATGATATTCTCAGCTGATACTGATAACTGAGGTACTAATGTGTCAAATGTTGACCCATCTAAACAGTTTTCTCCAGGAGATGTTCTAAGAACATGTAGTTGTATCAATGTTTCTAAAAAGGGTATATCTGTAGATATGTTATCAAGCTTTAAGGCCATATCGGTAGGAACCAGCAAAGAGTAGGAGGGGAACTTATCCAAAAGCGAGGTAATGTTGCAAATTTCGAGAAAGTTAACAAAAGTTCTGGAATCCGTAACTTCAAGAAGATCTCTCCGAGATATTTCAATTGATTCGGGAAGTATAAGCTGCGGAATGGAATGGGCGACACCATATTCGTATAAAGTATCAGATGGATCAGAATAAAAACAAAAGTTTTCCAGACAAAACTGGCCATTGTAATATTTAATCTGAATGGAATCACCCAGTAATGAGCTCAATGTTTGAGAAGTGCTATCAGAGTAAAAGAGCCCCTCAAAAATAAGAGATTCAAGATAAAATTTGAGTGTCTTATCATCTTTAAAGATGAACCTTTTGACTAATCCTGAACTTTCCCAGGCCATGTCATCAGGATAAAATACCGTTGTACCTGAAGTGCTACGGGTTTTTAATAACCTCAGTCTTTTTAAGGCGTTAGCAATAATTGTAGCCGACATTGTCTGCCCCAAAGCAGTATGAAGATCGCCTGGCACAATTAAGTCATTTTCAAGGACTAATATAGTTACGCGTCCAAGATGAACTGGACGACCAATAACTCTTGAGCCACCAAAAATATAGCGACCTGAATGACCGAGTTTAAAAAGAATTTTCTGACCACCTCCACCTAGATATTTCCTCTCTAACTTGGTAGAATATATACCAGAAGACGAGAAGTCAACCTGACCGGGAATGAAATGGTATTTTAAAGAAGCACCTTTAAGTTCTGCAGGCACGAGATCACCATCTGTAATGTATCGAATACTTGAAGACTGATACCTTGAGAAACTCTCTACAGGGTCTACGGGTGCCAAAATAGTAACATTGTCGGATGAATTAGTCAACCATGAGTTCAGTCCATGAACATTACATTCGTCAATAAAAGAGCTCGCGTTCAGTGAATATAAATAGTCCATAGGTGTAAACGAAAAGGACTCCAAAGATGGTATCATCTTATTTATCGTATAGACCACAACGTTGTTGTCTGTGTAGAATGTCTCCAAAACACGATGAGACTCATTGAGAAAAACAGAATCATTACTTCTTCGTAAGGAGATGGTCGTACCAGTTAAAGAAGAGACTGATAGCTCATACTTTATGTCTCCAGGATATACAGCTTCATCCAGAATTTGAGAATCTAATAGATACTTGACTTTACTTCTTCCATAAGGAGAAAAAAAAAAGCCCTTCTCTATAGAGTTGAATGTGCTCAAGAAGGAATCACGAGATACAATCAAGGACTTATTACTGAGGTCAAAATTATCATCATAAGCGAGTTTTAATAGCTTTAGATATTGTGAAGAGTTTGAAATATTATCGAGCACATCTGATATTGGAGCAGGTATTGTCATGAGATGATCAACAACTTGAATCATGCCATTGTCGGCTTTCCAGTCGGACTTTATCACTTCGGATCCTCCAATAAGAATTTTACCTCCTCCTTGACTGGGATTTCGAGCATCCGGAGAAACTATAACCGGTACTGGAATATCCTTGGAAGAATACAATAAGCTTGGATATGATACATCTGCTGAAGTAGAATTCAGGATTACTTTGGAATCAACAGTACCGTTGATAATATGATATTTAAGAATATCAATTTCTGAATATGACAAAGAAGGAACCGGAAAGGCAGTATTTATTGGAGCGACCAAAGTTAAATTAGAATCTATAACGTTAAGACTGTGCAATAAACCAGCTTTCTGTATCCTTAAAAGGAGTTCAGAGAATTGAGGATCAGTACTAAGAAGATCAATAATAGTAGTTATAGCATTACAGGTCGATACAAGTAACATATAAACGAAATACATATGCGTTGAAAGGACCTTAATTCTCAAGCAAGTACTTTAACGAAATAATAAGTGGAAGAACTAATTTGCAAACGCCTAATGCAAAAGAAAAAGAAACCTTAAGAACAAAAAAAATTAAGCAGGTGAAGAAAACCGGCAATCAAGGTTGATAGAGAAGTGAGAAATGAAAAAAGTCGAGTTTTAATGTTACTTCAAGGCGTAGTGTATAGATAAAGTAGATACCAATTTGAAATAGTAAAGTGAGTCCCCACAAAAAGGAAAATCAGATTCCACACCTATAAGCTACTAAAGGCCTTTAATGCCAAATATGCAGACCGAAGACTGTGAGCTACTTCGTTTTAGACTCAAAGGAAGTGATTGGTGTTTTGAGGATGTTAGTGTTGAGTTTAATGCAGCAAGCATATCTATATCTATCAGTCGTGCGTTTTATTAAAGTTTTTGTTTACTGCGTGGTGGCACACTTGATCAAGGGTATAAATACCCATGGGATAGGCTTGACTTAGCAACTAATTAACTAACTTATATTGTAACTGCTATACTGTACTTAACTAAGATGTATTATACATTGATGTTTAGACATACAATTAGCCTGTATGAATGTTACCGTCTGTCTTACTAATTATCCCGGATAATACTGATACGGCATCATCATACTGGATCTATATATACTTGAGGTCATCCTATTAGTCAACCTCTTAACCAGGCTTGCCACCTCCGCCATACTAGGAGAATAGGACATACAACTATCTTGATAACTCTATTGCGCAGCATATCTATTTATTCTTGCATATGCTTAATCTTAGGCTCTTATATAGCAATCTAAGTAACCTTAGCGGTGATGACATGTTATTCTTCCGAATCGAGCCCTTGGGAAAATGGCTGCCCATCACATATTGTTAAAGGTTTTGTCTACCGCTATTGAGTAATAACGGTGCTAACTTATAACGAAGTCATGTGTAGGAAGTACTTAGATAAATCCTAACGGGGAAGAAGATGATGACTTAAGCAAACAAGTCTCAGCTTGGGTTTATTTATATGTATTGGTAAGATATCCATATCTATTACAGATTGGTGATCAATTTTGTCCATATACGATGTATAATCTACTATGTTCAATATCGTAGTTTAACAAGCCCCTTCGGAGTAGCTGGATGGAATTAGCTACGTCCTCCGACACTTGGGGTTTAGGAGGTTCTCAGGAACATGATACATCCCCCTAGATTTACTGTGTACAGCCTCTCGACCACTCTAACACAATAGCTAGGCTATGCTCAAACTATTCACCCATCTTTCTGACTTGAGGCTCTCCTGTGCTATGTACTCTTTCAGGGGTTACCCTGAATTAACTAAGTTACTTGACTGAATGAAACTGGGCTTCGGCACCCCGTTGCGATAGGCTTCGGTTCAACGAGTTCAACACGTTCTTACTGGCGGCTTATTGATATTGAAATTCTAAAGTGCAACCATGTGTTACCCGGACTTTCCTCATGGCTGATCAGAATTTTGGAATCTTTCCTCTCCACTGGGTTGTAGAAAAGCTATTATTTTGTAATCTCATTATCAATAAGGCTACACACAGGAAAATGGCCACTTTATCTCAGATGGATATAGATGAAACAATTCCCGATTTGGAGATCCGACCCGATCTCGATCCTGAGAAGATCATACTTTTACCGGGAGTCCTCGAAGACGGTACGGCTGCAAGTTTTCAAATTAAAGATGAAGATCATACACTTGGAAACGCATTAAGGTATATGATTATGAAGAATCCTGAAGTTGAGTTTTGTGGTTATTCCATCCCTCATCCTGCAGAAACTAAGATGAACCTTCGGATTCAAACTTATGGTAATATAACTGCAGTTGAGGCTCTTGAAAAGGGGCTTGACGATCTAATAAGAACATGTGAGCATATTGAGGTAGTCTTTAGCAAAGCTATCAAAACTGGTAATTATGAGAAGGATGAGCCTGTATAAACCTCTTCTACTGAACTGAAAGCAGAAGAAGCCGCATAACTCAGCCATGATTTAGGTAATTATTTAATGTTTAATGGTATAAGGTAAATATCACTTCATTATATTTAAGCAGTTAATTGGTGGGATGTCCACTTATATATTATATACCGTGTAGTGTTGTTGTCTTTACTCATATTGATGACTTAAACCTCGGTCTCTTCACAAAGACCAGTTTAAGATATTTCTTCCGTTGTATCTGATTAGCATATTTAGGCAAATGAGCCCCAGGGTACGATGGGCTATATTCCTCTCGCTTTTAGCTCAAGTTTTTGGTTTCTTATTATTTTGTCGAGGCTTTTTCCCTTTCAAGCCACTGTTGCCAGGATTGGCTTGCGAACAAGAAGGATATAGCCATGAGACTCAGTTGAAATTGCATCGCCCAATTTTTGACAAACTAGTTTTTATGGTCATTGACGCACTAAGAAGTGATTTTGTTTTTTCTGAATCTTCCAACATGCCATTTGTTCATCAGCTAATACAAGATGGTTTAGCCGTCCCTTATACCGCTTACTCTTCTCCTCCGACTGTAACTCTACCTAGAATTAAAGGGTTAACTACCGGTTCAGTACCCAACTTCCTTGATGCTATATTTAATCTTGCAGAATCAGACACATCCTCTACTCTTGCTAACCAAGATAGCTGGGTTGCGGAGGCTAAAGCTCTCCGCCGCTCTATTCATATGTTTGGAGATGACACATGGATCAGGCTTTTTCCCGGAACATTTGATAAATGTGATGGAACTACAAGCTTTTACGTAGCTGACTTTACAGAAGTTGATCAAAATGTCACTAGACATCTCAGTGATTTAGATACACCATCAGGAGCTATTCCATGGGACTTGCTTATTCTTCATTATCTTGGGTTAGATCATATTGGTCATAAGGGCGGCCCCGACAGTACACATATGTCAGGAAAACAGCATGAAATGGATGATGTCGTGCAAAGGATTTATGTATTCTTGGAAAAGAATCCCAATACCCTTTTCATAGTAACTGGTGATCATGGAATGAACCAAGCAGGAAATCATGGTGGCTCTAGTGAGGGTGAAACATCTGCAGCGCTTTTATTTATTTCTCCAGTTTTAAAATCAATAGGACTGCAGAATTCATGGCCTGTAAATTATCGAGAACACGAATTCTCCTATTATAAAACTGTTGATCAGACTGATATTGTTCCAACCCTTTCATTATTGTTGGGTCTACCTATACCACGAAATTCTATTGGTACTATCATTGAAGACCTACTTCCTCTATGGAATAAATCCGAGCGGAGGAATATCTTGAAGTCCAATGCTCAAGAGTTAGGTGAGCTTATGAATGCTACATTTGCTAATTTTAGAACTTGTGGTGATATTAAATCAAGTATCGATCATTTGGCCTGTAAATTTGAGAAAATAGATTTACTGGATGAACTTGAATTACTTGAATTTTTATCAGATTGCCAGGTCGAACTCTCTTCAGTGTCCAGCAACTACAACTACTCTTTTATGTATAGCGGACTGCTTATACTTTTTGCCGGATTAACTATTGCATCATTCTCTGTAATTTTGAACAGAATATCAGGAGAATATTCTCATATGGACTTACTTATCTTTACGGGCCTCAGTGTGTTGTACGGGATAAGTATGTTCAGCTCCTCGTGGGTAGAAGAAGAGCACTGGGTTTGGTACTGGTTAGGTAGTGCAGTTTTGGGGATTTTCACTGTACTTAGTCTTAAAAGCAAAAATGGCTCAACACTTAAACTTGTTACAGCACTTGTGCTTTTCCGTTTGCTTCGGAGATGGAATCAAACTGGCCAAAAGTATGCTGGAGCAGAGGATATAGCTAAAATTTTAAACAGCTCATCACCAGATTATCTGTTTTGGATCAACAGTATCAGTGGATTTTTTCTTTTTCTCATAATTGCCGAGGATGTATTCAAACCATATGGCAATCAGGCCTTCGCAACGCTCTGTTCATCAGTGGTAACCTGTACTGTTCTTGTGTTTCGACTATCTGTGGCGTTTCACAATGGAGAAAACTTGCCAAACTTTATGTCTAGTATATTAGATGTCTGGGATTTAGGTAATAACGAGTCTCATTTAATGTCGCTGGCACGTTATGGCTATGTTTCTGTGCTTTCAACTTTCTCCTACTTAACAGCAATGTACTTTATAACCTCTTTGAACCCTGAAAGTACTAAAGACTTCAAAATCGCAGCTAGAAAGAAATTTTCTAGAGGCATAGTGGCTACATTTGTGCTCTTTTCACTTATGCAGACCAAATACTCTAACCTGCCAATATGGACGATTAACTTTCTGTTATATTATTTACTCAGAGAAATCGAAATGTTTTCTTTAGGAAGCTGGTCTATATTGCTGATTATCTTAGGTAGGTCCTCTTTCTATGCTTTAGGAAACTCGAATGCGCTGTCATCGATTGACCTATCTAACAGCTATAATGGTATTGCGACATACTCCCCAATATTAGTCGGATTTCTTACGTTTTGCGGCACATGGTCTGGGCCGTTATTCTGGGCTGTAGCAGGTTCTGTATCAGAACTAAAAGCTGGGCAGTTAAGCCAGATTCAGCAAATGATGATTTGCTCACATGCTGTTGAGGTGTTCAGTGTTTGTGCCGCTTGTTATACTCTTCGGGAACACTTGTTCATATGGACGGTATTTTCACCTAAACTACTGTATACTGGGATCTGGACCTTAGCAGTGCAACCGATTGCCGATCTCTTTTTCATGTGGTTTCTGCACTTTCTATCAACTTGGGGGACAAGTCTAATATATTAAGCCCGCGGAATGGAAGAAACCTACTACTTCATGTGTCTTACTTCAGTGATTTGAGGATTCTTTCGCTAAGTATATGATAATACAATTTACAAAACATCACAAGTTAAATTTGAGTCCTTCTTGGATTCTATAATCAAAATATAATCATACATACTCATTGTAAACATAGAAGTATTAGGAAACTTCGAATCGACAAAGTCGGCTATGAATATTTTAAGGTTAGATTGGGGCACCATAATGCTAATAACTTACTCTATTAGTTTCATCGTTCTACGATCCGATTTAATTCTGTCAATACCATTCTCCCAAGTTTCTTTTTGAAGATCAGACCTTTTCACTACTAAAAACAGAGTACTTGTAAGATAGCTGACAAGGACACTATTGCTGATATTCGCAGACAGAGACTACTTTACCGGCTCTAGATACTAAGATAGCCGAGTGTAACTTGCGCAATACTCGACCATAAGCTCTGTAACAAGGGTGGATTTGTTACATAATATTTATTATTAGTTTCATAGATAGTTATATTACGGATCATGACTCTTTTGAGAGCAATGTTGACAGTGGTGGTATTTGTAATACCCCTGATTAACGCTGCAGATGTCTTATTCCCTTCGGCCTCTTTTCCTGATGGGTTCGGACTTACTGATTCTGCCAATCATACCGCTTTTAGTTTTATTGAAGATATAAATGCTCAACTGAGACCAAAAATTGTCGATTTGATTCATGCTGATTTTTTCAGGTTTTATCGGTTGGACCTTTACGGCAAAGAATGCGAGTTCTGGCCCGACAATGGAATGTGTGGGAACCGTGCATGTGCTGTCGAAACAATTGAAGATTTAGACAAGGTTCCTGAAATATGGAGACCAGAATACCTTGGTAAGATTTCTGGATCCACTGCTACTCAACCTCAGGATCCCGATACACTCGCTAGCCCGTCCCCTTTGGCAGGTGCCCTTGGGCCGGACACTGAAGAAAGCTGTATTGTGGAGGACGCTTCAGGCGTTCTTTTAGGAGGAGGAAGAGATTATTGTATTCCCGAAGACGAATCGCTGTCAGGCAACGGAGTTTACGTGTCTCTATTAGATAACCCGGAGAGATACACCGGCTACTCTGGAGAAACTGCTAATCGGATATGGGCTGCACTATACAGTCAAAACTGCTTTAATCAAAGAGAGAAAACTCTGAATAACTTTCTTTCTGGTTCTCGAGATCTGAATACGATGCAACCAGCTGGGATAGATATGGAATGCTTAGAATGGAAAGTTTTTTTTCGATTAATATCGGGAATGCATGCATCTGTCTCGACTCATCTCAGTTATGAATATCTAAATACAGAAACAGGAACCTGGGGACCTAATTTGGATGAGTTCATGAGGCGTGTTGGCTACCATCCGGATAGATTAGCTAACCTATACTTCAATTATGGTCTTGTCTCCAGAGCCATAGCTAAGTTAAGAGCTTACATTAGCGACTACACATTTTGCTCGAACGATCTTGGTTATGATAGAACAACTAGACGGCGATTACTTCAACTCTCTGCCGCTTTAGCTACACGCAATCGGATGCTTTTTGACGAAACGCAATTGTTCGATGGACCCAAGGAGATTGTCGATTCACTGAAAGAGGAATTCAGAAACCGATTTTTGACTGTCAGTAAAATCATGGATTGCGTGGGATGCGATAAATGCCGGCTATGGGGAAAGTTGCAGGTCATGGGATATGGAACTGCCTTGAAGATCCTTTTTGAGTATCCCGATGAAAAACCTGTGGACGGCAAAGCATTATCTTTAAGAAGAACAGAACTTGTGGCACTGGTAAATACTATGGATAGATTGTCAAAATCTGTCATGGCAGTAAGATTCTTTCGTGACCAGTACAAAATGAAAGAAGATACTATGCAGCATTCTCCAGAAACCATTAGAGAGATTTTCAAGCGTGCATGGGACGAGGAATTTGATAAAACACTAGAAGCATTGAAATTTATCATAACATCGTGGATTATGTTTCCGCGATATATTTATCGATTTTCTTTGTACCACATATCTCGTGCATGGGATTCTTTTATCGGACAACCTCAACAAACTGCCCCATATTCCATGCCTCATGTTGAGTTGTGATTGATAATCAAGATCTGCTTAGAAAAAAGAGAAAGAAAAAGAAAAAAAGACAAAAGTTACAAAGGGGTAAAGTAATTCCTACTATGAAAGAAATGATACATATGCCGCCCAATGTTTCATCAAAACACAATTTTATTTAACGTCATTAAAATTATTAATATCATTATGTTATCATATAATTAATCTGTTAACATCGAATCAATATCCTCGTCCTGCGGTTGTTGTGTAGTTATTGATTTGAAGATGTCAGAAGGAGGCTGGTAAATTGTGAGAGCTGTAGATGGTTCTGGGGGGGCAGGCAAATGCAAGGACCATGGATTTGGAGAAGGTATGGCTGATTCAAGTACTGTTAAGGGAACTTGTTTTATATGCTTAACGAACTGGTCTGAGATGGAGAAAGTCGACGACGGCTTACTCTGTGATTCTTCATCTGAATTGTAATCATCAAGAGAACGAACAAAAACTGTATATTTAGTATCATCTATATCCATCCAAGGGGTATCGCTGTCTTGATCAGGATGTACTGGCTTCGAATAAGGAGCGCAAGACGTAGTAAACCCAATATTGTCTTTCATAGTTAGGTCAGAATCATCTGCATCACTATCCTGATTGGTGTCTGGAATCAGTGATAGGCGTCGAAATCCTTCTACAAGACGGCGTTTAGTTCTCGAACGACCAGCTCTTTCATGGCCAAACTGTTCCTCTCTATTTCTTTTCATAGTTAAGAGCATAGTACACCACACATGAGACTAGAACCAAGAGAATAAAAGGTGGAGAGAAGAAGTAAATATTAAAATGATCTTAGTTAAATATCCTATTCAGTAAAATAATCGATAGCTTAAAAGAGCCTGAATTGAGCTGGGTTATTCTCAAATATATATATATATATCTTCTCATTAATTAAGTTACGTAGAATAATCTCAAAGAATCGAAAGACTTCTGTTACAATAATGGGACAGCCAGCAACAGTCTAGTTATATAGTAACCAATTAAACTCAACAATCCGAAGTTTATTCTCCTTTGAGACAGAATCGACGGTAGATAGATATAGTCGTCTGGTTAAATATAAATAGGGGTACATCACTTCTGCTTGAATGTAAATCAAATGTAGTGAAGCTAACTAAAGCATTCGCAGTTAATCATTGTTATCCTCTTGGTGTTGGGGGGTTCTTCTCATTTCTTTTCTCTTTACCATCTATTCCTAATTTATTTAAGTTCAGTACAGTAGACTAAGTTTTCCGCTTGTATATGTTGAACTGGAGCCTATCCCAACGGGATGCCCAAGCTCAGTTTAAGTCAGGTAAACCTAGTCAAGTCAGGGTAACTCCAGATTTATATATAAACAGGATTTCCTCAAGTCAGAAAGATGGGTGAATAGTTTGAGCATAGCCTAACTATTATGTTAGAGTGGTCGAGAGGCTGTACACAGTAAATCTAGGGGGATGTATCATGTTACTGAGAACCTCCTAAACCCCAAGTGTCGGAGGGCGTAGTTAATTCCATCCAGCGACTCCGAAGGGGCTTGTTAAACTACGATATTGAACATAGTAGATTATACATCGTATATGGACAAAATTGATCACCAATCTGT
>JAJMFE010000114.1:0-11570 GCA_030574555.1 Tortispora phaffii
CTTCACAAATTTCCTTCAAAGAGTCGGCATTTTGTCGAGAATATCCTTTCTAAAAAAGAAAAAAAGACTCAAGAAAAAAATCTTTCCTTGACTATAAGTATGGAAAACCGGGAAAAAAAAATTAGTATCCTTCCGCAACGCGCATGTTCTCGAGGATTTTTAGTATTTAGATAAATCGTAGAATAATATATCTGTTTTTTTTATCCTGATGTAAACCGTCTGTTATCTTGACTGTCTTTAACAACTAAAGAGAAGAAGCCAGATGGTTTGCAAACAATTCGCACAGTGTACTATAGAAGAACAGTTACACAACAATTCTGAGATATATAGACGTAATTTGACGACGTTTTCCAATCTGACCTATTGGTGATTGATTTTCTGGATATAATCTATACATCGATGTTCACAAAATCGCGACAGATTTTCTTATGCTATTTATAGCGCAATGAATATACGTCACGGTAGCAGAATCAAATTCCACAAATCCCCTTCAAAGAGAAGATAATCTAAAACCTCCCCAAAGAAGAAGCACTTAAAAGAGAAATACCTTCTTGATTATATACGTATAACCCAGAGAAGAAAAGTGCTCGTACGAAATGAGAATGCTTAACAAAGCATTACAATTGTAGCCTTGCAGAATAAATATCTCCTTAAAAATTTGTCGAGATGAACTGAGAAGTTAGGGAATAATAAAGGTAATATAGTATCAGTTGCACAATTAGTGCAAAAATAGAGACAAATCGATAGTTACTATATGGATGAACAAGTTTTCATATATGATACCTCCTCTAAGTTAGAAGATGAGGTCTTATTCTGTGCCTGAGATTGAGATAGATCCGTAATTCCATTCTCTTTGTCAAGTTCTAGCTGCATAGTTTTGCCTTGATTTCGTAAAAAGCAATAAGGATCTACTCGTTGATCGGGCGGTAGATGGCAAGTCTTAACACATTCTTCTTTAACAAGAGCATACCGAAAAGAAAGCCCAGGAAGAGAATAATTAATCTCAAGTAAAACTTCATCTAAGACCTGATGTAAGCCACGAGCACCAGTTCCTTTCTGTAAAGCTAATTTAGCAATAGCCCTTAATGCGGGTTCAGTGAAATAAAGTTCAACATTGAATGTTCTAAACAGGCTTTGATACTGTTCAATAAGAGAGTTTTCAGGTTCAGTTAGTATACGAACCACATCTGTTTCGGTCAAGCTTTTGAAAGTTGAGAGAATGGGAATTCTACCGATAATTTCTGGTAAAAAGCCATAGGGAATGAGATCTTCATGTTGAATATTGGCAGAGTAGGATGAAGTTAAGTCTGAAGGACTCGTAATTTCTTGAATAGAGCTCAAATCAGGAGATTCCTTTGAGGTGAATCCATAAGCCGAATTTGCGGACTTGATGCGGTCCGCAACAATTCGCTCAATGCCAGAAAATGCGCCTGTAAAAATGAAGAGAATATTAGACGTATCGATTGGGATTTTGTCTGAACGACTTGAAGAAGAAGCTGATGGCAAAGAAGCCATTAAGGAACTGGATTCATCCTTTTTACCTAATTCTGAGGAAGAAAGACGGTCTATTGGAACCTTGGTTGGAGGCCGGTTATATTTATTAGAGATGTAAACAGTAGTGCCTTCAATCAATCGGAGCAGAGCCTGCTGCACACCTTCGCCACCTATGTCGCGTCTGTTTTCAATAGACACTCGACGAGCAAGTTTGTCGAACTCGTCTATGATGACGAGACCAAATTGAGTGCGAGAAGGATCAGAATTGGCCTTGGCGAAAAGCCGCTCGATACATGAATCTACATCATCACCAATATAACCACTTTCTGTTAAGGTAGTCGCATCAATAACTGTGTACGGTAGCTCAAAATGCCGGGCCGCTGTTTCCGCCAAATAAGTCTTACCTGAACCAGTAGGCCCTAGCAGCAAGATATTAGACTTTTGAGGAGTGGTCGCTTTTGATATGGCCCTTTCTGTACGAGAGCTGGCTGCCTTTTTTGCTGCTTTGTTGGTAGCTGAAGATTTTTGCGATATTTCACTGCAATTTGTTTTATCTAGCGCTCGTTGATGTAGACGATAACGTTGATATTGATTATATATATGAACTGAAATAACCCGTTTGGGAGCCTCTTGGCCGATAACGTAACGATCCAGCTCACTCTGTATCCCTTTAGGCGTGATTAGTGTTGAAAATCTGCTTCGACGAACATTCCAGTATAAAAGTTGTTTTATTTCTGAGAAATTCATGTTCTCTTATAAGGCAAGGTATCCAGTCCAAAGTTCTCAGCACTTGGGAGATAGATTTCAGTTCATGAAGAGTCATAGAAATGAAAATAGCCCAAACTATATATGTCTAGATTAGATTGGCAGGGTTTATTCAATTAAATGCACTATAGTCGATCTATATTTTCATTCTGGATAAATATACATCATTTTTCATCATAAACTATCATTAAGAGTAAGAAGCTTGGCAAAACATCAATTCTTCAATTGAAGGAGTCAGACGGGCTTGCGCCATAATAAACAGCATGAACCTGGCATGCAAATAATAAGATGTAAAAATCACAATGCGGAGAAACACCATATGTAATCTTCAATATAAAACGGAACTTGATTAGGAATAGTTGTTGCAATGAAATCAATCCAGCCTTCTTATATCTTGCGACAAGTTCCTACTTTATTGCTCTTCATCAAATTTGCTAATTATGCAGATAGAAAATTTTCATGTAAGGAACTCATTGATAATGACCAAAAATAAACGATAGACACAGAATGATTTCAATTTTAGTTAAGCCGGATGATATGCTATGACTGCAGTATGGAGAAAAATTCTGCCATTCTAATATTTCAGTTTCCTCTATCTATTTTGTTCGATGGAGCACCACCTGTTGGAACTCTAAATTACACATTTAGGTTTTGGTTTAGGAAACCGTATTTACATAAGGTTTCCGCCCCGGACATTAGAGTGCCTTATGGTAGAACTGGGAAAGTGCCATTCACTTTGTAGACAATAAACCCCCGGTTACTCACCTTGGTCTAGAAGCAGACAAGTGAAGAATTAATCATCTTGTTGATTCAAAGGTTCTTTTCTTATTTCTTTTGTTGATTCGTACCATAGCTAGCTTGGTAACTAGTTAGTCCTAACAGCACCTCAACCGGCAGTTAAGGTTTCAGGGGTAATATTACCCGTGGACAAATACAACTCTTATAACACTACCATAGTTCCAGGTCTCATCTTCATAAAATCTTTCTGATACAATCTCAAAACAGTAAATCATTTTCATTTTCTCAACATAATTATACCATGTATTTTATGCCTTATAGGTCTATATAAAACATATTGTTTAGCTGAACGAACTATGTCGGTAGAGATCGACAAAAGCGATTGATTGAATTTTCAATGGAACGATTGGAAGTACAGAACTCAATTTAAGCTTAGCACGTTGTCGTCCATACCTTCGATCAAAAGACTTGCAATAACTTGTGTACCAAAAAGGCTAAAATATAACAAGATCAGATCATTATTACGATTTAACTGATACTTCTGGAGAATGATGTACATATCAGCGATTATGAAGTCACTTAAGTCATTAATTTCTCGTCTTCACTCGATAATTGCAGTCTCTACACGATGAAATATGTCATACAAAGTAAGTTATCGGCCAACAAAGCCGAACAGAAGTCCGGGACAGCACTAGTCGCATTGCATTACATTACATTCTCAGCCTCAAAAACTAAGAGAAATAAGAGCTTAATAATTATAGAAATCAAATAAAAAAAGAATTTATATATATATATATATATATATATATATATATCTGGTATAATTGATAACAACAAGTCAAAGTTGCACCTCACTGGTCTATGTATCTCAGCCTGATACATTTCCAGGTCTACTCACCAAAGAACATGGCAGAGAGTACCGAATCATTGGCCGTCTCCGAGTTTACAAAATTCAGTAAAGCTCAATAAGGTTCTATCATTCACAGAGAATCAAAAGTCTACCACAGCGCTAGCGATAGAGTTAGTGGGGAATAAAGGCATCTCATTAGCTAGCTTAAGACTTAGCGACAGAAGCAGCTCGGATCTTTCTTCCGGAAACTCTAATATACATAGGCTCCGTCTATATAGAAGAATGTTGCACAGATTCCAGGTATCCACTTTCAGTTATTCTTAAACTAGAAATTAATTTAATCCAGCTCCGTTTTTTATTTTAAACTTATTTCCCTTCGGAGTACAATTATATCTTTCAACAGTGGCGTCTTCAAATTATCTTCCTGGTCCAAAAAGCATGCCCATCGCTTCTCTCTATTCTACTTCCAGTGTAGAGAAGGTGCCAACATTCTATACGCACAGTTTACCTCCAGGGACTGTGGTTTTATCTATGGAAGGTACGGAACATTTATGTGGCCATCCAACACTTCCTGGAGAAATTAGTCTGCTTTCTAAACCTCTTAATTCTTGTTTCCAATGCGTATCACATGAAACTACTAATACAATTCGTTATGAGATGCAAATAGACTCGTCTTATCTGGTATTTGACCGCGTTCTTTCTGTTCCTTCAATCGGTCCTATTCTGGTTCTATGTATAGAGAAGCTTTTAGCGGACGGTTGGGTGGTTGATATTCCAACAGAGTCTATGATGACAATCCAATCCCCGGACAAGCGGATCATATTAGAGGCTGCTCGTGAATTCGGCATTTTTGCTTTTCTTCCTTCAACTATAACCTCTCAGCGTATTTTAAAAAGCACTCGCTGAAACCCACTTAGAGGTTAATAAGACCGCAACCTACTCAATTAAGTTGGTCTCTGACAAACCCTATTATCTACACATAGCTGCAGATGTATAGATTCAAATCAATAATCTTTCCAGTCTCCTTTCAGCCTAATGATGTGTTTCTTGAACTTCTTTCTCCATATAATATGCATGATCCCAGCCGGTTTGGGCATGCTCTTCCTCGGTCATTTGATCATGTTTGATATAGTGCTTCAAAGCAAGAATCATTTGCTTGGCCGCCTTTACGGCATCAACTCCACCAGAACCAGTGCCTAGCCCAGGCACTATCACGGTTTCAATATCTGGATGTCGATGTAATGTTTGCAACATAGCCCACATACATTCATATGCTCTATCAGCATCCATAATGCGCGCTGGAACTCTCATGGTTGGTGTCACTGCTATCCATTTGCATTCTAAGGAATTAGTTCCTAAAGCTCTCACATCAACTAAAACACATGATTGTACTGGAACATGTCCACGGTGACTACGGAAGAGAGCGGTTCGTACAAATTGTCCAAAAGTTTTGCGAGATGCGGAACCTCGTAAAATATCTGCTATAGCCGCATCAAACCCTCCCTCCATAATTCCGTAGGAGTTTGCCGGAGACACAATGCAGTCAACAGTCATGTGTTCAGCGCACTCATCCAACGTTCCATGGAAGACCGTCCACGCCCATCCGGGAACCTTATCCATGTATTCTAATTGAGTCTTCCAGGCCTCGATTAGTTTTGCTGACATATCCACAAAGACTAATTTAAACATTCTGGGTATGATATGCCATATAACTTTTGACTTTTGTGAGAAGGATTAATAACAGACGGTAATTGTATGGAATTGAAAATGATTGGTATAATATTGATAAAACCGGTTTGTAGTTCAAGCAAAGCAAGCTTTCATGCAGGATAGCAAGACTGGTCGTCTGTTTTGCACCCTCTTTCAGACAAGATATGTTCAAAGGAAAGGGGATAATTCTACGAACAATAATAGAAGTCAAATGGAAACTTTAATAGCACTAATGAAAGGAGAGCAGAAATTCAGTCGCACAAGGGAAACCCGATGTGCAGTACATTAGCAATGACATTAATCTTTACATTATGTTGAGATAGTGTATTTTTACTATCTCAACATAACTCTTATGCATAATTATCGAGCCACTTAGTTGGCTGCCTTTATCATCTAGATTGCATTCTCGTTTAATTGGGAAGGAGAAGGATCTTAGATTCCCGACGAAATCTTTTACAGATACTGGACCAGAGACTGGACCACGTGATAGTGATTGCATTTGTGGCTCCAACTTTCTGGCAGATACGCTTCCTTCCATAAATTATCCTTTACACATCCGCTGTATTATTTCTGAATATTAGAGTTTTGTCCCATTGATTTATATATCTGGAACATTTTTAGCTAATCGATAAGGTTGTTTAAAATTGCATATAGTCTGCACCCTCATCGTTCTCTCTATCTACTCTCCGTCATTCACTGGAGTTGGAGCTGGTTTTCATTGAAACCGCCTCTCTTTTTTCTTCTAACACCCTCCTTCGTTGACCCTATTTTTTTGTTAAAAAGCTATACTGTTGTAGCAGGTAAAATCGCTGTCTATGACTTTGTAGCTATGTCTTTACCCTCATCTGAATCCATCGATGCCTCTGGGCCCGATCGATCTATCAACGTAGTCTCAAATTCACCACCTTCTGACTCTTCTTATGCACTTCCTTCTCGCTACTTCTACGTTGAGTCTCGAATTCTAGTAGATTTGATTGCTTCAATGCTTACAGATTTAGTAGCGATCAATGATAAGTTGCCATCTGCTGCTCTTACTCGTTTTCATTCTCGGGCCGCTCCAGGAATCTCTGTCCGCGATTACTTAGCTCGGGTTGCTAAGTTCTGCTCTCTGGAAAATAGTGTGCTGATAGCAATCGTTTATTTAGTCGACTTATTTTGCTCTAATATTCCTTCCTTTTCATTAAACAGTCTCACAGTCCACCGCTTTTTAATCACTACTGCAGCTGTGGCTAGCAAAGGGTTATGTGACTCATTCTGCTCTGATGCGTACTATTCCAGAGTAGGCGGTGTTTCTGTACAAGAACTAAATATGCTAGAACTTGAACTTTTGAAGAGTATAGATTGGCGCATTGTACCACAGCCGGAGATATTATCCCAGTACTACTATCAATTGGTCAACCGCTCTGCTCCTCGCTATGCGTTATCTTCTTCAGAATCCGAGAATTGCCCTACTCCTGCGCTAGCCCGCGAAGATACAGCTGAACACGGCATACTTCCTTCATATCTTCTTGATCCTTATACTCCATCTCAGATTCTCGCTCAATCAACCTCGTACAGTTCTGTATCTTCCCTATCAGCTTCTGGTTCTATTGATTCTTCTGCTTCTCTACCAACTGTCCACCCTTCGCAATCAACATCCGCAAATCCTTCAGAGACTAATACAGAGGTATCTTCTTCGTCATCTTCGTCATCATCGACTTCTCGTAAACGTGCCCGTACCCTTCAGTCAGAAAACTCTGTCAGTGTCTCTCCAGATCATCCTCTATCCGTTTCCGCATCATAATGTTATTGCCAGATTTGTGCATTGCGCTTTCATCATGTCTTTACCTACTTCCTTTCTCTCTTTTTTTTACGACCTTTCATGACATTTTAATATATCTACTATTTATTTCTATAATGTCGTTCTGACCTTCCAGTCTTTGTCATTATGTAGTATTTAAACCGTTCTACCTAATCCCTATCGAAATTGAATTTGAACTTTCCGTTCTCAAACTTAGACTTCCGAAGCCGCTTTAAAGAAGCAGCCCAAATTAAGGAGGAGCTACTGCTATCCCCTTTTGCCAAGCCATCTGTTTCGAGGTTTGATTCTTTCTTGGTGGTAGAAGAATCAGGGTTTTCCAGACTATTGCAATTGTTGTTGACATTTTCACTTGTAGTATCAACAACATCGTCATCCTCTAAAGTTGTAGCAACAGACTCAGTCGATGGTAAAACTGCCGCTGCTGTAGGTGTGGTAGTTGTTCTATCTTTCTCCAGGTCAGCATAATCACAGCTTGCAGCATCAGGCGTTACACTCGGATTAGATATCCTATCTCTTGCCCTGAAATCACTTTCCATCGTTTCTTCTACATCATCAGAGTCTTCGTCTTCTGGTGCCTCTGCGGGTGTTTCCGTTTTATCTTGACTTTTCAGACTGACTAACAATTTCCAAATTTCATTTCTTTTCCCTGATACAGACTGTGGATTCCAGAGTTTGAGCAGTTCTTTCCTTTTTTCCGGAGGATCAGAACTAATTATCAAATTTAAAAAGCTCTGAGGATTAGACAGAAATAGTTCCATGTAGTGCAGAAGGTAAATTCCACAGTCACTAAAATTGGGTTGTTTAGGGGTGAGCACCATACGACCAATAACTGTAGTAGATGAGACTTCGATATCCAATCCCAGTTTATCCTTAGCTTCTTGACGGATGTAGTCTCTAAGGGGTGCAAATATTTGATAGTGTCGCAGCCCTAAAGAGTCAAAAATAAGAATATGGGGGTCATCGGCAGTTAGTGATTTGGTCTGTCGCTTACGCGGAGAACGTAGGGGTTGCTTCTTATCAGAGACTTGTCTCTCTTTCGAGATAATCTCGGGTACTACTTTTCGTGACACATCACTAGTACTTTCTTTATTCGAACAGAGTTCAGATAGTGTTTCTGAATCAGCAACTTTCGGTAAGTTGGCAAAGTTATCTGATACCTTAGATTTGTCGTTTTTATCATTTTGTATTAATCTGTCAAGATTACAAAGCACAGCAACATACCAGTGAGATTTTTCATTAATCGGTATGACGACATACTTAGTTTTGAAAAGGTCAACCTTGCTGGTCCAGCGAGATACATTCTTATAAGACCACATTTTTCCATTGCTATCTTTTTGGTGGTATCTCGTGTAAAAAAAAGAGCTAAATAAATGGATCTTGTCGGCTTTTGAAGGGTCCTGAGAAATTAATTTCTCTAGATCGTATCTTAAACAGAAGTCAATTAGTACATCGTTCAGCATTTCGCCCTCTGATAGTTTGGCAGCATCAACCCCTGTAACTGTAAAGGTTTTAGAATCAAACTTATGCACAAGATCGGAACCAAAATCTTGAGTAGAAAAGCTAGCCACGCGACTAACCGGAGATTCCGGTCGACGTCGATTGGCTAGTCTAGTGCTACGTCTGTTAGGGGAGGAGACTTCAGTAATATCTGGGTCGGAAGAGTCATGCAGATAGGTTTTTTCAGGAGAGCCGAACTTCATTGCTTCTGTCAAACGATATTTAAATGTTTTGTTCGTAGAAGCGCGGTTATCTTCAGAATATCTTTTATACTGTTTACTTGAGGACTGACCAGAGGTTTTGGTTTGAGCAGTGGAGTTGGCTGTAGCACCAGAGCGCATTTTCGAGAAGAGGTCAGAGGAAGGATATTCAATATCATTTGGTTTTACTTCCAACAAATTGTCAGAAACATTGGACTGAGCAACAGAGGTTGTTGACTTGCCGGCTTGTCGGATGGAGTCGATAGTATGTGATATAGTGACTTTAGTAATATGAGACTTCAGTAGGTCTGGCTTAATAGTAAGAGCTTCAAGTGGGTAGGCCAATTGGTTTATTTTGGTCAAGTATGCATTGTCATTGACTTCATAGAATATGTAGCTAGTATGCTGGTTACCAAAGTGAAATCGCTTAGATAACACTAAGAACATATCACCTTTATCTTCTGTATAATAAACTTTGCTGATGTCTTTCTGAAGTACATCAAAATCATGAAAATGGTAGGAGCCTATATATACCAACCACCGAGACCGTTGTGAATTGCGATCAGGAATAATTCTTAGGGTTATATCGGATCCTATGAGTTCTTGGTGGCCAAATTGAACACGTGTCAAAATGAAAACAATTGGATCAGATGATCTTAATCGAGATGTCCGATTTTGCCGAGTTCTTAATGGAGAAACAGACTGTCCGGGAGGAGCTAGGGAGTTTTGGGGCGAGCCGAAGGGTGCATCATTGGTTATAGTATCTGAAGGAGTATAAGGAGATGTGAGCTTACGCCCAAATGATGGAACACGGGTTCTTCGAGATTCATCAGGAGATGTTGAGGTTCGTGCACCTGCTGGTGGTAGCAGAGATGAAATCGGGTGGTTTCTACTCATGCCAGTGTTGTACAGAATGATTGAATAATGCAGAGAAAGATATAAAGAGAATTCAACCAAAGATAGTTATCAGAACAAATATTATAGCATATGATAAAAGTAAACAATTGCACTAAAGTTTTTAGCTTAAAAGAAAGACGAAAGAAAAAGAAAACTAATGAAATACGTTATATATGGGCAAATGAATATGGTGTGCGCAGATGATAAAGACACCCTGGAAAGAAACTCTGTCAGTCCCTACGATCAAGTCATAACGAAATATCACAGATACTAGTAGAAATATTTCAACGCCCTTCCCGGCACAATTATTGAAAGTCTTTTATTATAACATTTAAGCTAAATTGTTGCATTTTGATCTATAATTTCAGTATATTAATTGCAATCAATCTTAGCCTTTACTTCCTACACTCACCCAATATCACTGCCAGGTGTTTTATAATTTCACGGTACCACTTTCACCGTCAACCAGATTTCAATTCCGATTCCAGGATATTTAGCTATTTTATTTTGCTTATTTTTTTTTTATTTTTTAGTATTTTCAACTGATAAGAACCATGTCGAACCCCGGTAAAGTCTATCTTGGTCATACCGGTATAGTGCATGATCTAGATATTGATGGCCATTTTCTAGTTTCAGGTTCCGAAGACAGTACTGTTCGCTTATGGTCTACAATAGGGGACTCTGTTGCTCAGTTTTCTGGGCATGCTAAAGCTGTGCAGGCAGTGGTTATACAAGGACATCTTCTTGCATCTGGAAGCGCAGATCGTTCAATCATTTTATGGGATGCCTCAAATCAGCAACAGATACGACGCCTTCGGTTTCATCATGGTAAAGTAACATGTATCGATTGGCAGTCATTCCTTCTGGCGACCGGATCGGTAGACTCTTCGGCCGCCTTATGGGATTCTCGTCGCGGTACCTCTCCTGTGCAACAATTTAATGAAGCTTCGGATGCTGTGTCAGATATCATACTATACAATAGCTATCTTTTTACAGGAAGCTATGATGGATATCTCAGGTCTTATGACTTAAGAGCTGGTAAGATTATGCAGGATGCTATTGGTTATCCAATACTAAGCCTAAGTTTTTGTGATTCAGATTACGATACAATCTTAGTTGCTACCCAAGATTCCTCTTGGAGACTATTTTCCAGAGCCACAGGTAAGCCCATTATGCATGTTAAGGACCCCAGATTGTCTTCAGTGTACCAGTTTAAAACCGTTTTAACGAAAGATCGTATATTCTGCGGCTCCGATATGGGTCAAGTATTAGTGTATGATCGAGCTAATAACACTTTCACTGACTCTATAAAAGCACCGGAATCTTCTCAAGTAGATGGTGTTTTGGTTCCCTCTATTGCATGCAATTCCAATTATTTGGTTGCCGGCACTTCCACTGGAGAAATATGGTGCTGGAACATGTAGAAGATTTCGTCTACTGCTATTGGGTAATAACAGAGCTTAACCTATTACGAAGTTGTGTGTAGGAGGTACTTAGATACAACCCACAGGGAAGTCGATACAGACTTGTACACATAAGCCTCTATCTGTAATTTAGTGTATTGGTAAGATAGCCGTATCAACTATAGATAGGTAATCAAGATGTACATACAGAATGT
>JAJMFE010000115.1:0-11276 GCA_030574555.1 Tortispora phaffii
TATATTATTATTATTTAATGTTGGAAGAGGTTTGCTTACTGTATATATTTATTCGTTCGTATTAACTTATGACTTATTACGGCAGATGCTCCGGGTACCGGAACATCGGCGAGAGGAGATCTTACTTTTAAACTTCGTCTCAACCTTAGTAAAAGTATATAAATACCAACCATTTCGCCGAAATACCCGTTTTTTTCTGGCGCGATAACAATTATCGTTACGTGTAGTTTGATTCGGGGTTATTTGAATTAATCAGCAAACATGCGGTGGGAATCTATTTTGCTGTCAGTATTGTTTTTGGCGCGAAACAGCCAGGGTTTGATTCAAGAAGATGATGATGAAACCGATACTTCCAGCACCACGACGACGGTGCCCACGCCATGGATCCGAACTTATTCTGATGATCGGACTGCGGTCATAACTCCTACAGTTATTGCTGGCGTCACGTTTTCGGCTAAACCGCCTGAAACAACTGGAGCGCATCCTACCCCGTGGGTTTCCCTTAACAAAGACGGTAAACCGAAAACTATCAAGCCCAAATTGAAAGGAGCTATCACAAAAAACGGCGAGCCTGACTATGGAACTTATTTTGGACATTTATATACCACGACAGTCACGCACGAGAAAAAAGTCCATAATCGCAATGGTCCTAGCACGTCTTTGGCTGTGGAAACACTGGTTCTGCATTCCGACGATATTGATGAGGATGCCGATTTGAACCCATTAATTAGATGTACTCCCGATCGATACTATGATGAAGACGGACTGATTGGAAGCAAAGGCAAAGGAACCAGCGCCCCATTCTGTACTCCATGGTCGCACCAACAATGGCTAACTGGTCAAACCTACTTTGTGTCGTGGTATCCGGGGTATTTCAACGGCAGTGCTTCGGTGAGATTGCACTTTGAGTATGCGGACCATGCGCCGGAGTCAGTGAAACATAAAGCTATGTATGGTGAATACAGACAAAAACAGAATTATAAAGGAATCTCTTCCTCGGACGACGACGATTACCTCTACGAACCCCAACATGTTGATGATGCTTTCGATTCCACAGATTGGGTAGCCACTTCGAAGGGCTGGCAGGAGATTAAAGTACCGAAAAGCTGGCTTCAAGAAAAAGAGGAGAAGTTTATTTTTATTTCCATACAATCTTCTGACCAAAATGACGATGCCGTGGATTTGTTTGATGGTCCTCTGATTAGGTTACGAAGGGCAACCTTTTTGTCCAAGACTAAAGACACGAAGAAACTGAAAATGGACCGTCAAGCAGATTTCAATGAAGCCTTGGTTATTCCCTTTTGCATCTTAATTTTCTTGTGTATATTTGCTGTGATTCACTTGGTTGTGCGAACCAAAACACATCTTGGCCCGATATCACTGGCGCGGAATGGCCGACATGGTTCCAACAGAAGCCAAGGTGGCTTATACAAAAAAATCGATAACTATGAAATGCGCAGCTTAGACGATTAAAGATACCCCAGTTTCAAGTTTGTTTTTTAATTTTTTCTTTCTTTTTTTTTTCGTGTTTGGTTCTTGTTAGATATGCATGATGGCCGTACGACTTTAATCTTTCTCTTCTTTATCCTTCCTCTTTGATCGATGCTCAGAAACATTAGGCTGTGCCAATTAAATTTACAATCTCTACCCTTCATTGATAATTTGTCCAATCATAGGCTGTGTTTATAAGTTTATCAGGTTTTAGGTTTGTTTCTGCAGCTTAATTGATGATGCTCTTTGACAATAAGCTTTAGCCTGTCCCCGTCTTTGAGAAACAATCGGCTGAATTCATATATAAACCTATTTCGTTTAATGTCCTTTATAAAATATCATAATCTTCTACTTTTAATTGATACTGTCAGTAATACTCGTATGCATTTATTATAGATATGGACATTATTCAACCTTCGCATCGTGAATCAGACCAAGAATCTAACCTTGTTTTTCCTACTACTTGCAGTCCTTCATTGATTAGAAAACGAACATTTTCCCTGCCTGGTTATCAATCAGACCGATCAAGTCACAGTACTGTTGACAGTTTAAAAGAAAATCTTAACCCAGTTCAGGAAAACAAGTTGGTAAACCCACGTATCATAAGGCACACTGTGATGCAGTCGATGACTAAGACGCCTGCGGGCGAATTCTACACTGAAGACCTGTATCAGTTATTCTCTTGCTTGGCCCTCATTCTTCCCTTAAAACCCCATAGATCCTTACTAAAATGGGCAACATACCAAGACTGCTTTACTTTCGCTGAAGCCATAGTGCGATTGAGAAAAATGAGGGTATCATATGTATCACGGTTGAATAGTCGGAACGGTGTCTTACGCATTACATCAATCACAACTTACTCAAACAGTGAGCTTTTAGCGAAACGCTTGTTAAATTTGTTCCAGCAGTCTCGTTTGGTTAAAAACTTGACCTATACAGATGGTCGTCCAGGGGCTCCGGGAGATGTTTATACTATGACTTCCAAAGGATGGGCTATAGTTCATAAATTCTGCACAGAGTTTTCAGTAACTGAGGTTTGTCGTAAAACCGAACCCGGTATATATGATCTTGAGCTCTTGTCTGATCTTACAAATGCCAGTCATGGGGATATCGATGCCCAGTCGATGACATTGCAGGTAGATGGGTTACTAGCATCGGGGGAAGTCAATCGCTCTGTGAAAATCAAACTGATTGAATTAGAGCGCGATGCATACACCGATATGATCAAAATCTCGGAAAGTATGGCCCATATCTTATTCGCCAGAATGTGCCGCCAGTTGGGGATGATGACATTCAGTGGGCAGGATGTAGCATCTTTCATAATGGATAATTGCTTGATAATCAAGCCCAAAGAGGTGCTGACTATTGGAGAGTGCTTTCTGCAGTATAATTTGATGGTTATGCATAAACGATCGGACAAAAACTGGTTCGGGCACGGGATCACCAATACAAGCTCGCGTCTGGATCCTACTCAAGTGACAGTCTACCAAGCCAGTCCTATAGGGAGCTCTGATAAAATCCATGCATTGAGTTTAGCAGGGTTAAGCCATAGATCTTATCCAGATCAAAAATTTCGCTGCATCCGAGAAAATGCTGCTGAAATCGCCGGCAACGCCCAGCACGAAGAATTAGCCAAGATACTGAGGGATCCAGGAGTGCTGATTCTTTTCCAAGAGTACTTAGAGGAGAACTTCTGTCAGGAAAATCTTGAGTTTGTGTTACAGTACGCCCAGTTCTGTCAACGGAAAAAGGCAGCACAGCGATCGACCGATACAGTACGGATGATCATGCTAGCTCACGAGATGTACCGGCGATTTCTAGCATCGGGTGCACCCGAGGAACTGAATTTGGACGCAGGGTTGGCTGAAGAGGTTGAAGACAGAATCGCAGGAGGAGGGAGCGATCCAGAAGAGTGGATTGAAGGGATTCTGGAAGTATATGAGCGGGTAAATCAGCAAGTTTCCCGCTTGCTTATCATGAACGCCATTCCCCGTTTCACTTTCAAGGTATAGTGGAGAAATAACATAATGGGATAGGAAAATAGCATAATGAATTTAAAAAAAAATTGTACCGGACAGTGAACAGTAGCTTGATACTTAAATGTAATAGAGCGGTATAATCAGCAACCAACGAAGAGTGAATAAAAGAAGCTTGTAAATTATCAGCCAATAGAATCATCGGGATCAAGACTAGGCGAAGGCGTGCAGTGCTGTGCTGTGCTGTGGAGAACAAAACCTTATCGTTCGGGAGAAATAGGGAACGTGACAATGCATTCATTGGATCCATTGCATTGCATTGGACAATAAGTAAGATCACTTGTCCCAAAAAAACAGAAAAAGAACGAACTCAACACACGTTTTAACGTTATCAGAGCTAGATTGGGACTATAAGCTGTTTACGTGCCTAACACCTAACCACTAGTCAACACTTCTACCGCATACCTAAGCGGCAGTCTGAAGTTTTGGAATCTATTCTTCCCAGAAAAGATTCGTTTCCCAGTTAAACTCTGTAGAGCCAGTGCTCCTACTCTTGCTCCTGCTCTTGCTCCTGCACTTGCTCCTGCTCCAGTAGTGTTTCCTCACCACAATGGCATCTCTTCTTCAAGCCGTATGGAGTCTGAGCTTCGGCAAGTCGCAGCCGATGAAAGAAGATTTTGATCCGGTCATAGAGCGTGAGATTGATGGAGGGGCGTTTCGGATTGTCACCCGATCTGATGATACCGAAGGATATGAAGTGGTGACGGTTGAGCCTTCGGAGACAGTGGAGCAATGTCCTTCCGGATCTGTATCTAAGCAGTCTGTAGGTGTTGAGCAGTCCTTGGTGCCGCCGGCGGTATACCGAGATCATCAGCCTGGGTCTGTTTCCTCCTTGGTGGTGGCAGAGGACTCTGCAGAGGACCCCGCAGAGATGCAGACCATTGCCAAGTCTACCAGAGCTAAGGAGCGTCTGCGTAATAAGAAGAGGAAGAAAACCAAGAGAGGCGCGCGTTACTAAACTGTTATCATATTTGCCCCTCCGGGCCACCCCTTATACTGTTTGATTTATTAATAACTTATTGGAAAAAGATGGTTCTGTAGACATCCAACTGATTCAATAAGCCAAATAATGAGCATAAGACTGACAGGATTGATTCCAGTCCTTGCAGATACTTTAAACTCTTCTGAACTTGTATGGAAATCTTCTTGGTTGTAGGAGAATATAATCATCATAGACCAAATACAGTCTTCATGAGAGATGGCCCTAAAAATAGAAAGCTCTCATGTATAAGAATCTGATTAGAATCCGGTAAGGATCTAGTTACAATGACACCTAAATCAAGCAAAAAAAAAAAAAAAAAAAAAAAAAAAAAAAAAAAAAAAAAAAAAAAAAAAAAAAAAAAAAAAAAAAAAAAAAAAAAAAAAAAAAAAAAAAAAAAAAAAAATAAGAAAATCACAACTTCAGTTTTCTTTAGACCAATTGAATTGTTAAGTAGTGCAGTAATCAATAATTGCACTATTTAACACTTTACAGTAGTGTGATCACAACTGGCCACCGCGAGTGCGAGTTTTCCATCTCGCTTTATCCTAAAAAATACGTCAGTATAAATTATATCCATATCACTAACAGAATCTGTATCTATTCCATTGTTTAGTTACAGTTAATGTAGTTTTTTTAATTTTTGACAATATAGAGAAAAAAAGATTAGCAGACCAAGTATACAATCCCAAATTGTACTATTTATCAAGAGTCCCAAGTGTCCCTCTTCCCCATCGAGCGTGATTTTCAGCATCGATACCCTAACAACCCTACTTTTTGATATCCCACTTGTGCTTTACCCCAGGCTCTTTCTTATCCCCACCCAGGCCTCGGGATCTCTTGTGGTGTCCTTTCTTGCCCCCTTTATATTATATTACATACTAATTCATATTCTTTTAGTTCCTTTTTATAAGGATTATTGTTTTATTTACACTTCTCTATTTTCTCTTTTTCATCATCTTCTTTTAAGTTCTGATCTTCAATGTCGTTTATATCTGGAGCCGATTGCTCGACTTCTCGCAACCCGTTAGCTCAGTTCAACAAACATGTCACAGAAGATAAAAGTTTACAAAGAGAACGGATCAGTAGTAACATCGGACCGCAGTCAGGGTCTATGCGTACCAATGTTCGTCCTAGTGACGCTGATCTGGCCATGATGAATGACTTCCGGGCCCAGTCGTTTAACATGGAATCTTTACAGCGGGAAATGGGCCAGATCCATGTAGGTGCGCCTCCTCAACTCAACCAATCTTCCTCCTCTAATTTTTCAGCCGCTTTAAATCATCACCAGCCTCTTCAATCCACAACCACGCCGACTAATCTTACCCAGCACCCTGCTGGTGTTGTACCTGGAGGCCAATCCTGGTCCGATCAATTTCACCAGGCCGGAAATCAAGTGCAGCAACAACATCTTCATCAGCAGTCTGGTCCAGCTATGGCTATGGGATCGACACACATGCCTCAGATGTACCATCGACAGCCGATGATGTCTATGCACAACATGTCTGCAACCATGCCGCGTTCAATGCCCCAGTCGGCTCAGATCGTCCAGCTGGATGAGTCCCGGTGGGAAGAACAGTTTCGAGAAATCGAGAAAGAATCTGAGCAGATAGATGCCTCTCAGACAACCGAGACCGCTGAATCTGTTGAAAAAGGTAAAGAGCGAGAGGATAGTCTGGATGATGAAGTATTTACGGAGGACGATTTGCGCAAGATCGAACAAGAATTGGCTGATGAGACCTTCCACGGCGACTTTGAATCAGTTTGGAGAGGTATCCAGCAACAAGTGGCCGAAGATCTGGAGAGTGAGTTGGCTGCAGAAAATGCTCGAACCAGCCGACCAGTATGGGAGCGGGACTATGACGAGTTCACCACCGGCCGCCCGGAGTATGGCGAGTACCAGTTTGAGAAAGATAACAAATTCATGGACAGCTCTGATCCGTTCTTGCAAGGCATTCAGATCATGGAGTCGGGCGGGAAACTGTCAGAAGCTGCTTTGGCGTTCGAAGCCGCTGTGCAGAAGGACCCCGAACGGGCTGAGGCGTGGGAAAGGCTCGGGGCTTGTCAGGCTCAGAATGAGAAAGAGGAGCCGGCTATAAGAGCTTTGGAGCGCGCCGTTTTGTATGACCCCAAATCCTTATCTGCATTAATGAACCTCAGCATATCGTATACCAATGAAGGCTACGAAAATGCAGCCTATGTTACATTAGAGAGATGGCTAGCCACGAAGTACCCTGAACTGGTAGGAGAAGTACGCACTGACCCCACCATGGGTAATGAAGACCGGTTTCAGCTGCACCAAAGGGTAACGGAGCTCTTTATTCGAGCAGCCCATTTAGCTCCCGAAGGGTTGAAGATGGATCCCGATGTCCAGGTGGGTTTAGGAGTCCTCTTCTATGGCCAAGAAGAGTACGATAAGGCCATTGATTGTTTCAATGCCGCTCTTTCAGTCAGGCAAGATGATCCTTTGCTATGGAATCGTTTAGGGGCTACGTTAGCGAACTCTCATCGTTCCGAAGAAGCCATTGATGCTTATTACAAAGCGTTATCTTTACGGCCGTCTTTTGTCAGAGCTAGATATAACCTAGGTGTGTCTTGTATCAACATCGGTTGCTACCAAGAAGCTGCCCAGCATCTCTTAGGAGCACTGGCGATGCATTCAACCGATAATGTCACTCCTGGTAGTGGATCAAGCGATGTTGACCCCACTGTGATTGCGAACCAAAGCAGCAACCTTTATGAAACTTTACGGCGAGTGTTTATGGCCCTGGGACGCAGGGATCTTGCTAACTCGGTTGGCCCTACTATGGATTTGAATTCATTCCGACAAGAGTTTGAGTTCTAATAATTATCGGGTTATTGATTATAATGAAATAATACAAAAATGTTCACCATCCGGTTGCAAGTATTTATCTCGTCTATTACATACTTGTCCTAGTACTTTCCGTAGAAGACATCTTACATTATTACTATTAGATGTTAATATCTCAATTAGACTATTGATGATCTTTTGGGTATTATATTAATCTACATATATATAATCTTTTTGTTCATAGTTTGGAACCCGTCCACTCTCATCTTTAAAAACCCCAAATCAAAACTAAGATATAACCGTGGTCCGTCCGTCGTCTCTGTGATGCCACACAGACCCATTATGTAAGCCCGAACCCTATGTTTTAGGTCAGGTCGAGTAAATTAGGGTCCAACCTGCTGAAACTAGGTTACAAACAGGGAGACTTAGTCTACGGAAAGTTTAAGTGGATGGTAACGATGTATTGATGAAAGAAAAGTACTAAGAAAACCTCAACACGTAGCGAAGCTGAGAGTAATTAGTTCAGAATAAAAGTTGCGAGGTACCCTATTTATAATAGAGCTAATAGAATAGGCCAGTAGCCCCAGTAAGATTAATTACCGGAAAATTGCCGAGAGTACCGCGCACAATAAACATAACAGAGTTAAGCTTAATTGCTCTGAGGTGTCGTGTTCCCAATATTCTTCTAACACAAACGACATTCTTAATTATAACTAAATTGCTGTTTATCGCACAGAAGTTCCACTTACTCTATTCCTTTGCTGGACCGGTGTTATATTCTCCGAAGAAGACGCCCTTTTTTCTTCTGGTTTTTTTAATATAACGCTTTATCGTAAATATTTTCTTGGCATTTGGTTGTGGTATCTGACCGCTTCTTAGGCTATTTGCAATAATCAAGAAAGTCAAAAAGTATCAACATTTCTGGTTCGATTCTTTTCCTTAGCTTTTATACGCAACAAGAAAAAAAAAAGAGAATTTTAGTTACTTACTCTTAGTTTTTTCTTTTGTTCTTGTTGTGTTTGCTAAGTTGTTTTTCCCCCTTTTTTTTTTCTCTGTAGTTTTATTTCTCTTCTTTTCTTTCTCTTTTCGATCATTTGATCATGGATGATGAACTCAAAGAATTCAAGTATAATCCTAAGGCTAGAAATTCTACTTGGAGCCAAAAAATTACTTTGTTGCGCCACAATGCTGAATACTATTCTAAGAGGTATTATAATAGGATCAGCACAGTAATGGTTAAACGTAAACGACTGGTGATTACGTCGTTTTTAGGGTGTATCATACTTTTCACTCTTCTTAATATGTTAGGGTTAATTAGGCTACCACGACTGCGAGGTCCGAAAGTAGTCATCATACTTGGTGCCAATCGAGGAGGCGGTGTGACCAAATGGAAAAACACCAAAGAGTGGAGTATTGAAAAAAGCTCAATTGCTAATAAGAAGGCTTATGCTGACCGGTGGGGCTATTCTCTTGCTATCAAAGATGTCAGCGAGAAGAAACGATACTCTCATGAATGGCGTGAATCGTGGGAAAAAGTTGATATTATTCGTCAAACCATGCGCGAGTACCCTAAAGCAGAATGGTTTTGGTGGCTTGATCTCAACACCTATATCATGGAGCCTTCTATCTCCCTTGAGTCTCATATATTTAACAACTTAGAAGCTAAAGTTGATCGCACTTTAGACTCCACCAACGTTCTAGGAATGACCTCCCATATCCCTTATGTTGACTATAGTCAGCCCATAAACTTAATAATCACTCAAGACTGTGGAGGGTTCAATCTGGGCTCCTTTTTCATCCGGCGGTCAGAATGGACCGATCGCTTACTAGATATATGGTGGGATCCAGTGTTCTATGAACAAAAACATATGGAATGGGAACACAAAGAACAGGATGTTCTAGAATATCTTTACTCTCAACATGCTTGGATACGTTCCTCGGTGGCATTCCTACCTTTACGAGCTATTAATTCTTTCCCACCTGGTGCCTGTGCAGATTTCGCTGATGACCCGAGGTACTTCTATTCAGAGAAGGACAGGGACTTCGTTGTTAACATGGCCGGGTGTGAATGGGGTCGTAACTGCTATAAAGAAATGGAAGCATTCAAAGCTCTTGATAAAAAGCTTCATCATAAAAATTACTGGCTATTCTAAACCTCACCACAGAGCTTTCCTTTTATCAATCCTCTTTACTGTCTATTTCTGAAGCCCCTGACCGTATTGCTTTTAAAATAATTTATGCCATGGTCAAAACTAGTCTCACAGAGATAGCACCCAAACTATTGTCTTTCGCTGAATTTCCTCCTCCTCCTCCTTTTCCTCCTCCTCCTCATCATCATCTTCTTCACCTTAAGGCTGTTTCTTGACAGCCAATTAACCAGACTTTCTTTTATATATGCATTATAGAGACGCATGTTTTCGATATTATGTTTAATCTGAATATTTGCAGTGAACGAGACTTTTGTTCTTGTATATAGATGCCTTTATTCGATAACTTATGTTTAGTATGAATATTTGCAATGAATCAGATTTTATCTGCATTGTAGAGATGTTTTATTGAAATTATTATTCGTAATATCAGTAACTGTAGTCGAAGAAGCAGTTGGTTTACTGGGTTTGAGGATATCCAGTAAGCGCGCCGCGTCTGCTATCATCAGAACTGTTGGTGAAAGTTCCACGAGCTTTAGATTGACTAATGAGATCAGTAAGCACATTTTTCAGTTTTTCGATTGATTCGTCTGAGGTCTGGTGATGAATAGCTATACGAGCTCCGCGAACAATGATTCCGGCTTCATCTGAGCGAGCAATCAGTTCTTCGAGATTGATTCCAGCAGCCACTAGGTCTAGAAACAAGAAGTTGGTATGTACCGGAAGTTGGAATTTGAATCCTAATGATTGTAGGTGTGCCGCAAGGTTCATGGTTTTTTGATGGACGGTCGAAAGTGTAGGGAGAACCTCATCAAGAGCCTCATTGGCAGCAGCGCAAAGCATTCCTTGTTGACGCATTCCACCACCCTGCTGTTTCCGGAAATGCTCTGCTCGGCGAATAAGAGATTTAGGACCAACCAATACAGAACCCACTGGAGCACTAAGGCCTTTAGAGAAGCATAAGGAAACCGTATCGAACAGATCGCAGTATTGGGCTAGAGATACACCAGTAGCAATATGAGCATCCCACAATCGAGCCCCGTCCATATGCATCGCAATCTTGTTCTGTCGAGCCCAGTTAGAAATACGAGAGATTTCTTCGAAAGGCATAATACTGCCGCCCAATGTGTTCTCTAATGATATGACCTGGGTTGGAGCAGTATGGATATCGTCACCGAGAATAACCCAAGGTTTGATATCTTCCAGAGTGATGTACCACCTGCCTTCAGAAGGATGAACAGTAGATACCATGGCTTGACTCAAAGTAGCTAACCCGGCGGCCTCATTACAAAAAACATGAGAACGGACATCGCATAAAATGGAACCTGGAGCAGTGATGTGAGTTCTTAAGCCTATCTGATTGCTCATGGTGCCTGAAGGAACAAACAAGGCTGCTTCTTTGTTGGTGAGTTTTGCAACTCTGGTTTCAAAATCATAAGTAGTTTGATCGAAGTAAATCGCATCGCCCATCGAAGCTCGTCCCATGGCTTGGATCATTTTACCAGTAGGAACAGTAACTGTATCGCCTACAAGTTAGGAATTTACCGTAATTAAGTAGCAGTAATTAAAGCAGTACTTACTTCTAAAGTCATTTGCCGATATCATTGAACAAAAATGGCGTATTTTAGATCTAATTAATCGAGGTTGCATTAGCTGCTAGACGGACGAGACGATAATTATGGGGTAATGAGGTTCTATATTAAAGTTTAATGTATGGCTTGGCTTTACACAGGCCTAAACTTACTGGTAGTTGGTAGACAGAGAGACTATAAGAAGTATTACTTTTAAATAGGCTAAGAGCAAAATAAAAG